>VKOC01015965.1:0-10661 GCA_009364415.1 Spea multiplicata
GCCCCTAAATTAACCCTGAAGACCCCATCAACCACAGTTAACCCTAAACACCCCACTAACTATAACTGTCCCTAAATAACCCTAAACACCCCATTAACTATAACTGCCCCTAACTTTCAGTATCCCAAATATTAATTTTATACTCACCAGTTAGATGAGTTCTTGAGCCATTAGGACGGTATAGGAAATGGGCGGGGCCAATTGGCACTTTGGTTCCGCCCCTTTCCGGCTGGAAGAAGGAAGTGGGTGGGCCAATTCGGCAGTGACTGCAGGGAGGAACTGTAAGTAGGAGCCGCTGCAACTAATCTATAATGAAATTCGTTGTCAACGATTTTCATTATCGATTATTATCGATTTTAGCGATTAGTTGTTGCAGCTATACTAAAATTAGATTGTCAATGGGGACACCATACTGTTTTGTTCTTCCATAAGGAGAAAAGACCAGAAACTGATCACTTCATGGAGGTGTAATTTCTGCTGCTAGTCACGTTGAAGACAACATAACCCCTCCGTTGACCAGGGATTTGTGGTATAACAAAAGCAAGGGAACCAAAGGTCTGCTTTCACAGATCACTGGTTAGCGACTATAAAACCTTTATGGTTGCAGCGGTAGAATGGATAGGCTGTTCAGAATAAGGCTGCTTTAGACTTTCTGCTCTTTAACCCCTTCGTGACCTTTGCCGGTTCTGGACCGTCATGACAAGAAGGTCACTAAATGACCTTTGACGGTCCTGAACCGTCAAAAAGTAAAATAAGCTTAGAAAGTGATCAACGATCACTTTCTTCGCTTAAACGGCCTTGCTGCAATGCCTCGATGTCGAGGCATTCAGCAAGGCCGAGATCGGCATCGGGGGCCATGTCTGGCCCCTCCCCGGCGTCAACAGCCGCCATACATTGTATGGCGGCGGACGCCCGTTTTAAAAGCGTTTAGGAGGCGATCAACGATCGCCTCCTAAACTTAAATGGTGTCGCTGGAATGCCTCGATCAGGAGGCATCCAGCGACACCAAACACTTACCTTTAGGTGGGCTGTGACCGCTCCGGAGAGCGGTCACAGCCGCAGCTACCGTTGATCTTCGCCATCAATAAAGATGGCCGCCGCTCTGTGGAAAAAAACAAACAAGTTTAAAAGTTCGCTAGATGGTCTCCAGACCCTCTAGAGAACTGGCTCCACTTGCTGGTTGAATACAGGTACTGCATTCAACCATGCAAGTCAATGGAGCCCAGCTTTCTAATCACTATGTGATTAGTAAAATATGAAAGAAAAAAAAAATAAAAAAAAAATGTGCTAACATTTAAAAATAATTATGCAGTGATGTCACTAGATGAACCATCCAGTACCAGCAAAATGTGTAAAAAAATAAAGTTTATTATTTTGAGCAAGTGCTAAAATTTCTCAAAAATCTCAACAAAGAGTTAAAATAAAAGCACTTCAAATACCCAAGGGGTGTCTAATATAAAAAAATGGCTGATGGGGTAAATTGGAGTGGCCTAGCTCAAAGATAGGGCATAGGTACAGACTGACCAAAATGGAGAAAAAAAGCGAACTTCTCAAATGTGGCATTTTAAATCTGAAACAACCCGACAAACCCATGCATGTGGGGTATCACTGCACTCAGGAGATGTTCCTGAACACACATTGGGGTGTTGTTTGACAGTGACATATACCAGGACCTGTATATCTATAACTAAAGTACAATTTGTGTGAAAAAAATTACTATTACCAAAGTGTAGTTGTATAATTGATGCATGGAAAGGGTTAAAATAACAGCATTTGGAATACCCTGGGGTGTCTAGCTTTCAAAAATATATGGTTTGAATGGGTTAAATTGAGTTAACCAGCTTCAAAGATGTTCCAAACAGGAGATGGAGGCAGAATGACCAAATGACCACCTGAATTACGCATGCCCCAAAAGTAGCCTTTTACCAGCCAAACAATCTGACAAACCCATGCATGTGGGGTATCGCTGTACTCAGGAGATGATCCTGAACACATATTGGGGTGTTGTTTGATAGTGACATATACCAGAACCTGTATATCTATAACTAAAGTACAATTTGTGTGGAAAAAAAAATAAAAAAAATTACTATTACAAAGTTTGACAAAGTATAGTTGTATAAGTGGTGCATGGAAAGGGTTAAAATAACAGCATTTGGAATACCCTGGGGTGTCTAGTTTTCAAAAATATATGGTTTGAATGGGTTAAATTGAGTTAACCGGCTTCAAAGATGTTCCAAAGAGGAGATGGAGGCAGACTGACCAGATTTGTTAAAAAAGATTTGGAAATCATAAAACGCTGCTTGTACTTATTGCCCTATAACGTACAAAAAACAGCAAAAAAACATAAAAACATTGGGTATCTGTAAACTCAGGACAAGTAGTAGAATCTATTTAGCTAGTTTTTTTAATTGCTTTTTTAGGTGAGTAAAAGATTTTTCAAATAAAAGTCATAAAATGTGTTTTTTTTCAATTTTTCACCATGTTTTTATTAATTTTTTTATAGTAAATAAGATGATACGATCAAAATAATGGTATCTGAAGAAAGCCCATCTTGTCCTGAAAAAAACAATATATAACTTATGTGGGTACACTAAATGGGTGAGGAGAAAATTACACCTGAACACAAGCACCACAAAAGTGTCAAAACAGCCTCGGTCCCACAGTGTAGAAAACGAAAAATGAGCCCGGTCCTTAAGGGGTTAAATAAAATGGACTCTTAACTCTTGGCTGGCAAACAGTGGTATACTCACACAAATAATAATCAGAAGCGCAAGGTGTATAAAACACAATCCACAGCTTATGTTACTGTTCACCTTTCTGGCTATTTGTAACAAGTGACCTCCTTCAGGTGGTTTTCCTCTTTTATGTCTTCAATAGAGCATTGTGACATCATACAGCATTATGATGCAAGCGAATTCTATCATCTGCCAAGAGGAGGAAAATGTTAAACCTGGTCTGGCTTACATTTTTGAATGCAAACAATGCTTCATATTGCTCTATGGTTTTAGATTTCTTTAGATTTTATAAATGACTTCAAAGGAGCATTACTTCCATCAACCTGCGAAGAATATATTTGATATAGTATTGATTTCAACTTTTTTTTGTGCATCCACAGAAATTATATATTTTTTCTTAAGGATAGATAGAATTTGCTTTTAATACCATCTTTAGTTGTATAGTCCAATATTTAGTATAAATATAAATAATAAAAACAATTTCCCAATATTTTATTATGAAAATGGCCCCAAACCAATCCAGTTGACCAAAATATCACAAAATATATTAATGTAAGTGATCTGAATTTGAAATAAACATATAAAGGTTTTTTAACGTAAAATGTTATTTTCTGAGGCCTATGTCTCGTTTTGCACTGATTAGCAGCCCACCGACTCAACCCCCAGGGTATTTCACGTGGAGCATTTGGACAGTTATCATCCAATTATTTGGTCACCAATCTTTCATGTAACTGCAGATAAATTCACCAAAATGTATTCAGCTGCATCTCTAGATGACAGAAATATCCCACATGCACACATTTTTATAGGTTTGGGAAGTTACGAGGCACAACATGGCCATTACCTTTTCCAAACTTGAACTTTTTTAACTATATTTTGTGACGCCTACGCCTGCTTTAGTGGTCCACCAGCTGAAAATACCCACACAAAAGTACATATTTTTGGAGAGGAGACCACCGAGGGTATTTCACTAGGAGCATTTAGACACTTTTCATGCAACCAGTTGGTCAGTGATCCCTGGCAAAGGGATGAATCATTATGGATCGACTAAGCTTTATATTTTCCCAATGTCATATTATGTTCCATATGTTTGTCCCTGAGGATGTTTCACGATGACCCATGAAGGCGACATAATGATTCATGTAACATATAAATTCAATGACATCTGATCTAACGGTGTCTTCATTTTAAATCTTCTTTCTCTTTTTATAATTCATAACTGAATTTATTACATATTTTTCCTTTTATATGATTGGAATTGTAAGTATTTATTGATTTTTTTTTAAGTAGAAATACAGCAATGATGACAAAAGACAAACTGTGATCTGAAAGACCTCAATCATACGGGATGGATGACAGCTGGTGTGACCTGGAACTGTATCTTTACTCAGGAATAAAGTGTCTCCTTTACAATGTTACACAGATAGACCATTCAGTTCTTTTGGCTTTCTGCACCCCACAGAGTACATGTATCTGCGCTGCGTCACTTTGTTATGTTGAGATCGGAACGTTCAAGCAACTCTTGGGTTGATGAATTGATTTGAAAAACAACTTGACTCTGTCGCACTGGAGTGATGAGTGAGATGTTATTTTATGTGAGTGTAAATGCAAGTAGACAATAGTGACCTAGTAAGTTGCGCTGACATATTCTCACAGCTCACATGCACTTGCTTTTTACTGAGTCAACCTGAGTACGTTGTTGAGAAGAGAGACAAATATATAAGAAACTGATTTCCAAATTACTTGAATGTGTGTTTTTCACTTTCTGTTCCTTCTCTGAGTGCAGAAAGGTTTCCATTTTGAACTAGATCTGAAGGAGACTAGTAGGTGCCTGTCACTCTTCTTCCAATATTATCACACAGCGGGGTGTATTTACTGCATTTTTCTTAACTCACATTCTTGCAGTTCTCCCTGCGAGTAATTTCTTTGAAGTTCTAATTATGAATTAGCAAATGTAAAAGTTGAAATGAAGTCTAACGCATTCAAGTTTTTTTTGCAGTGAATTTTTGTTTTTCCCCAACTCATAAGCACAGACACTTTAGTGAATAGATGGAAATATGTTTTATTTACACAGTGTATTTTAAACAAGAGAAAGGTGGGAGAAAGAATGTACATAGAGCATCTACGCACCATCAAACCTTTGAAATGGCCATGGAGAAACACAGGAACCAAAGATAGAGATGCAGTTATTTTATTTTTGGGGCAACATGAGTTATTTTATCTACAAATCACTGGCAAATTAAAAAAATAAACCTTGAGTTGATAATCTTTATTCCGTCAACGTTTGCATTTTTTGACCACAAAGACAGCGACAACGACAACTGTAATTTTACCCAGAATCCATATTAAAGCCATTAACACAGATATACACACAAACACGCTTACACAATCTACCATACTTACCCACACACACATTTTTACACACACATATACACCTACCTCCTTACCTTTGTAAGCTCAGAAGGAGGTAGGCCAGTCTCGGCCCACCTGGGTAGGGGGCAGGGTGAGAGGTGCTGGGGGCCCCCTCTAGACATTGTGCTGCCAGCAATGCAGGGGCCTCTGTCACGGCAGTTTAGACCCCTGTGTCTTTGCGTTCAATATGCTCCAATTTATTTAAATGTAATCGCTTTCTTGCCTCTGATTGGCTGCTTAACTTAATGGCAAGAATCATCAGGCCATGGTGAAAGAGGGCCGCTTTATTTCTCTATTTATTCATTTTGAAGAATGGGTATTGTACATTCTACTTTGGTGGGGTGTCAGGGACAGTAATTATTTTGGGCAGTTTTTCCACACACATTATTGGGGCTGTATAACCCTGTGATACCCTCATACCCAGGAAACATCCAGAGCTGGTACAAAAGAGAGATAACAGATATTAAAAAAAAACCCTCATCTTATATTCGATAAAATATAAAAACCACAAAAATGTGACTCACTATCCTATCCTATCATTATTGTGTTATATAAATGTGGGTCCATCCCTTACCTCCTTAACCTTTCCCTCCGTCCTGTGCACTTCACCATTCTTTCTGATTCTTTCTTTAACCATTTAACCCAAGGGTTAGTTTAAGAAGTGTGTCCCACATTGAGAATGTGTGTCTATATATATACATCCCCCCAGCCCCACTGTCATCAATTTAACAAGCATTTTCCATGTATCCTATGACTCTATGAGGAGTTATATGGGTGAAAGAAGTGTTCATGCAAGCATTGTGATCGTCTACATTGAAGTTCCTGCCTCCAAACCAAACGTGAGCTGCACTATTCTGTAAGTACAGGGTCAAACACACATGTGCATGAGTTTTCTCTGGTCCTTAGTATGAGCGTAATCTGAGCTTTTTGTAATATAATGTAAATAATATATGATTTTATAACATAACTTAGGTTAACACAAAAGAGGGCCCTCAGAGAAGCGACATGACACCGTTGGCTCGGAGCCGTGCTGGCAGACGGAGTTCACAGGAGGCTATCAATCACTTTGCCAAGGAGACACCTCCGTCCTTTTATCAAGGGGAACAATCCATCGCGCACTTTTTAAATTTTAGCCAAGAGATGTACAGTGCACCGCTCTGGTATTTATGTCCCGTGAAACACTGCCGATTTTAGGTTATGGCGAGTAATTAAACTTTTATTTTTTAATGTATTACAATCTTCTATGGGTAATTTATAAAATAACATGATTACTTTGCATTATTATGATGTTTATCTTAGCTATTCTTGTAAAGTATTTGCTCAGCTTCACAGTCAAGTCAAACGGGGGTTAAGATATGCATGGAATCAGCCATTCACGATCGAGTGGGCGGGGTTATCTGCTAACGCAAAAACAAAGGCACAAACGAAAAGCTAAAAGCTGATCCGGCTGCTGAAAACCTATATATTTGATGTACACAAAAAAAGACATAAAAAGACTAGGTATGCAGGTCTTATCCCAACGAATGGAAATGAGTGTGTATATAATATTTATAATATATCAAGTAACATAAGCATACAAATGCAACCATGCTAACCCCCCAAAAAACTGCTCCTCCCCCATATTTTGTCACCAAGAAGTGATTACATATCACAGGGTTAAATGTCATAATTATGATTCCCAGGATATCTTCTTTAACTTCTGTTTTGTTTTAATAATTGCAATTAGGGTTAATCAGCTGTCCTTTACCTTTTAGTATGTGTGTGTTAATGTTAGTACATTTGTGTTATATTGGTATGTATGTTTGAGTGTTAGTCTGTTAGTATGTGTATTTATTGGTGTGTTACTCTGTAAGTATTAGTATGTGAGTGTACGTGTTAGTATATTAGTGTATGTCTTAGTATGTTAGTGTGTGTATTTATAGGTGTGTTAGTATGTTATAGTGTGTATTAGTATGTGTGTGTGTCAGTATGTGTAGTTATAGGTGTGTTACTCTTGTGTTAGTATGTTTGTGTGTGTAGGGGGAGCCTGAGGACCCCCAATGTGAGTGCACTTAGGGGGGTAGCACAGATGTGACGTCATCGTTGTCCGTACAGATGCAGTGTAATGACTCTTTATTGTATTGCTATGCACTCATATAGACCACAAAGTGTAGTTCAATGGAAAGGGCAGGCAGGTATCCCTGGGTCCTAAAGACGGTACTTGGCTGGTACTGAGTCACCGGCCTATAGCATAGTGACATCAGCGCTCGTCGGCCAGTTCCGCCTCGCCGCTGCAGATGCTCTGGTGCTGCCTGCCGAATACGCTGCAGCAGAAGTTGCCTACGCGAATCGCGTAGACGTCTACCTGCTGCCTGGACAACACACTGGGAGTCAGAAGCACCGGTAAGGTTGTTTTTTTTGGGGGGGGGTGTTAAATGGGGGACATAAGGCATTTCTGTAGGCAGAGTGCTCTATGAAATGCCTTTTAACCCCCTTAATGCCACTCTGCCTCCAGAAATGCCTTTTAACCCTCTATACGCCATCTGCCTCCTGAAATGCTTTATACCTCCCTATATGCCACTCTGCCCCATAATATGCCTTTTAACCCCCTAAATGCCAGAGTGGCATATAAGGGGTATAAGGCATTTCTGGAGGCAGAGTGGCACATAGGGGGTCAAAAGGCATATCATGGGGCACAGTGGCATTTAGAGGGTTAAAAGGCATATCATGGGGCACAGTGGCATATATGGTGTACAAGGCATTTCTGGGGGCAAGCCTGGGGGCAGATGTGCATAACTGGGGATGGCAGGTTGGAAAATAAAAGGGAAAAAAAAACAAGACATTTTTCTCAATCATAGCTTTTATTAAAAAAATGGTTTAAATTGTTTACATAAATTAACATTTACTGGTCATCTTATATTCAGGCGTTTTCTTTTTTTCCTAAATTAATATTTAGATTTGGGGGGGGTCTTCTTATAATCGAGCAAATACGGTAATTGAGATTTTTTGGGCTTTAGGACAAAACGATACATTCATACTCACAGAACAAACATTTGCGGGAACCAAAGACACAGCTATTCAATTATTTAGGACAAAATAGCTTATGTAATCAAAGTAATGAAAAAAAAAACACATTCTGCAGTAAAATATTATATCTACAAATTCCTGGCACATAAAAAAACAAAACCTTGAGTTTAACACACAGTAACATACAAACATTAACACACATACAGCAACATATTTGCACACACTAACACACATACAAACAGTAACATAAATACCTTAACAAAGTTACTGTGGGTGTTTTGTGCCGAAAAAACAGACACTTTTTCATATATTGCTTTAACCCTGATTCGGATTTTTTGTGCACACGCAAAAATTATATATTTTTTTTCAAGGATAGACAGAGCCTTCTTATGATTCCATTTCCAGGTGTATAGTCGAACATTTATGTTGAATAATACATTTAAAAAATAAAAAAATGGTTCTTTTTTTCACCAACCATTCCATATCATTTTGGATTGCTTGACACAAATTACATGCAACTGCAGAAATACTCGCCAAAATATATAGAAATATAGTTTTCAGAAATACCCCACATGCATAGGGTTTTTTTCTGAGCTTTGGAAGTTACAGAGCAAACAATGGAACATCCCCATAACCCTTTCCAAATTTAAAATAAAAATGAAATATATATATATAACTTATTTGGGACTGTTTATCAATACGTTTTCATATTTATCTATATTTCTGAACTTGGTTGTGTCATTTCTACACATCTAAGGTCATTATGCTTTTTTGAGGAGAATTACATTAAGCACACAAATCACTTTATTTTCCTTTGAAAAAGAATGACCTTTAAATATTTTATTACTAATGCAGTCAGCCTTTAAAGAGTTGGATATGCATGAAAGAAGAAGAAATACATATAATTTGTTATAATAAATAAAATAATATAATTTTTGTTTAGTATAAGTATCTCTGGTATTGCAGTTGTGTATAACCTCTGGTGCCCCCTCCCCACTGGCAGCTGTTAGATCCTTTTCAGTCATAGAAGCTGAACAGGCAGAACAACTTGAACGTTTGCCCAGATTTTCTGGGAACTTTGCCCAAAGGGGGATTTCGTTCTGTGAAGCTTTGAAATGTTACAGCTGCTAATTGAACGCTGGCAACTCCCAGTAAATCCAAACGGGAGGGAGAATGAATACTGAGCTATAGCAGATGAAAGAAGCTATCAAAAATTTGGAGGGTTTTCATTCGTTTTTATTGGGGTCCCTCACAAATTGAGCAAAAGTTGTTGACATTAACTTTTGCAGTAATTTAAATGCTTAAGTCTTAATGCACAAGTCTTGACACGCCCCACTCCCCGCCCATTTTTTTCCTTGAAATGGGGGTGTTACCTGCTGCCGTCAGCGGGACCACCCACCGACGTCCTGGCCGTGCAGTCCTGGCCGCGTCCCGCAAGGGAAGGCTCCGGGTAGCCGTAGCAGAGAAGTTCCCAGGTATGCCTACAAGCACCAGGGCTGACAATTCCTTTAACTTTACAGACGTCCACGTATTTCAGCGAAGTAGATGTATCTTCATTTTTTTTTACAGGGAAAAAAATTGCGACATCTTTTAATAAGTCTGAAAAGTTTTGACCGATTATCTTTAGTCTCCTCAGAACAAGCTGGTGTTGGTGTGTTCAGCTGGAGAGATAATTGCTTGGGGATTTCATTGTCACCTGGGCAGTGTGGCTGGGGTCCGTATTGTACTTGTGCTTCTTCCGCTTCAGGTACAGGGTGTAATGTCACAGAGCAATAAACACTCGTGCCAACGCTCAGGACAAGATGATTCGGGTCAGCTGAAGAAGTAAGATCATCTCCCAGGTATTGTTCCTCTACTTCTGTGAAAGATGGAAAGTCTTCCTCACGTACTGGATGTATCTCGACGTCACAGCACATTCTGTTTCCAACACTGAGGACAACAAGATGTTTTAATGTATCACTAGGAGAAAAGAAAAGAAAAAACTTTATATACTTGCATACAGTGTTTATCTATCAAATACATTAACATCATCCGGATTTTTAGCGTTGGCACAGAGAAGGTATGTATCCCATAAAACACTTAAGGATGGGCTGTTTTTTTATTATTCTTGTACCTGTCATGATCAGGGCTGTTTCAACATTTTTGATATGATAAGCAAAATGTGTAAACCTTTAAATATACTCACTCTGCTTTCGGAAATGCTTCATTGCCTTCAGGGTGTATTTCCGGCAAGGGAAGAAATTCTGTAAAGACCAGCACAGGTACTTTTTTCCCAACTGGCCACTTTCCCCACAGCTCATGCACCTTTTCTACAGTTTCATCCATAACAAGAGTTTTGTCGAACCTTGCCAGAATGTCACCTATGGAAAAACAAAATATAACACCAATATGAAAACCTGAATATTTTTCTTTATACATCTATTGTTGCAGCATAAAATATTTGTCTATACAATTAAGAAGCAGATCTCCTTTCAATGGATCGAACAAGGTTTTAGTCTCTCTTACCTG
>VKOC01015966.1:0-14236 GCA_009364415.1 Spea multiplicata
CCCATCTTGTCCTGAAAAAAACAATATATAACTTATGTGGGTACACTAAATGGGTGAGGAGAAAATTACACCTGAACACAAGCACCACAAAAGTGTCAAAACAGCCTCGGTCCCACAGTGTAGAAAACGAAAAATGAGCCCGGTCCTTAAGGGGTTAAATAAAATGGACTCTTAACTCTTGGCTGGCAAACAGTGGTATACTCACAAATAATAATCAGAAGCGCAAGGTGTATAAAACACAATCCACAGCTTATGTTACTGTTCACCTTTCTGGCTATTTGTAACAAGTGACCTCCTTCAGGTGGTTTTCCTCTTTTATGTCTTCAATAGAGCATTGTGACATCATACAGCATTATGATGCAAGCGAATTCTATCATCTGCCAAGAGGAGGAAAATGTTAAACCTGGTCTGGCTTACATTTTTGAATGCAAACAATGCTTCATATTGCTCTATGGTTTTAGATTTCTTTAGATTTTATAAATGACTTCAAAGGAGCATTACTTCCATCAACCTGCGAAGAATATATTTGATATAGTATTGATTTCAACTTTTTTTTGTGCATCCACAGAAATTATATATTTTTTCTTAAGGATAGATAGAATTTGCTTTTAATACCATCTTTAGTTGTATAGTCCAATATTTAGTATAAATATAAATAATAAAAACAATTTCCCAATATTTTATTATGAAAATGGCCCCAAACCAATCCAGTTGACCAAAATATCACAAAATATATTAATGTAAGTGATCTGAATTTGAAATAAACATATAAAGGTTTTTTAACGTAAAATGTTATTTTCTGAGGCCTATGTCTCGTTTTGCACTGATTAGCAGCCCACCGACTCAACCCCCAGGGTATTTCACGTGGAGCATTTGGACAGTTATCATCCAATTATTTGGTCACCAATCTTTCATGTAACTGCAGATAAATTCACCAAAATGTATTCAGCTGCATCTCTAGATGACAGAAATATCCCACATGCACACATTTTTATAGGTTTGGGAAGTTACGAGGCACAACATGGCCATTACCTTTTCCAAACTTGAACTTTTTTAACTATATTTTGTGACGCCTACGCCTGTTTTAGTGGTCCACCAGCTGAAAATACCCACACAAAAGTACATATTTTTGGAGAGGAGACCACCGAGGGTATTTCACTAGGAGCATTTAGACACTTTTCATGCAACCAGTTGGTCAGTGATCCCTGGCAAAGGGATGAATCATTATGGATCGACTAAGCTTTATATTTTCCCAATGTCATATTATGTTCCATATGTTTGTCCCTGAGGATGTTTCACGATGACCCATGAAGGCGACATAATGATTCATGTAACATATAAATTCAATGACATCTGATCTAACGGTGTCTTCATTTTAAATCTTCTTTCTCTTTTTATAATTCATAACTGAATTTATTACATATTTTTCCTTTTATATGATTGGAATTGTAAGTATTTATTGATTTTTTTTTAAGTAGAAATACAGCAATGATGACAAAAGACAAACTGTGATCTGAAAGACCTCAATCATACGGGATGGATGACAGCTGGTGTGACCTGGAACTGTATCTTTACTCAGGAATAAAGTGTCTCCTTTACAATGTTACACAGATAGACCATTCAGTTCTTTTGGCTTTCTGCACCCCACAGAGTACATGTATCTGCGCTGCGTCACTTTGTTATGTTGAGATCGGAACGTTCAAGCAACTCTTGGGTTGATGAATTGATTTGAAAAACAACTTGACTCTGTCGCACTGGAGTGATGAGTGAGATGTTATTTTATGTGAGTGTAAATGCAAGTAGACAATAGTGACCTAGTAAGTTGCGCTGACATATTCTCACAGCTCACATGCACTTGCTTTTTACTGAGTCAACCTGAGTACGTTGTTGAGAAGAGAGACAAATATATAAGAAACTGATTTCCAAATTACTTGAATGTGTGTTTTTCACTTTCTGTTCCTTCTCTGAGTGCAGAAAGGTTTCCATTTTGAACTAGATCTGAAGGAGACTAGTAGGTGCCTGTCACTCTTCTTCCAATATTATCACACAGCGGGGTGTATTTACTGCATTTTTCTTAACTCACATTCTTGCAGTTCTCCCTGCGAGTAATTTCTTTGAAGTTCTAATTATGAATTAGCAAATGTAAAAGTTGAAATGAAGTCTAACGCATTCAAGTTTTTTTTGCAGTGAATTTTTGTTTTTCCCCAACTCATAAGCACAGACACTTTAGTGAATAGATGGAAATATGTTTTATTTACACAGTGTATTTTAAACAAGAGAAAGGTGGGAGAAAGAATGTACATAGAGCATCTACGCACCATCAAACCTTTGAAATGGCCATGGAGAAACACAGGAACCAAAGATAGAGATGCAGTTATTTTATTTTTGGGGCAACATGAGTTATTTTATCTACAAATCACTGGCAAATTAAAAAAATAAACCTTGAGTTGATAATCTTTATTCCGTCAACGTTTGCATTTTTTGACCACAAAGACAGCGACAACGACAACTGTAATTTTACCCAGAATCCATATTAAAGCCATTAACACAGATATACACACAAACACGCTTACACAATCTACCATACTTACCCACACACACATTTTTACACACACATATACACCTACCTCCTTACCTTTGTAAGCTCAGAAGGAGGTAGGCCAGTCTCGGCCCACCTGGGTAGGGGGCAGGGTGAGAGGTGCTGGGGGCCCCCTCTAGACATTGTGCTGCCAGCAATGCAGGGGCCTCTGTCACGGCAGTTTAGACCCCTGTGTCTTTGCGTTCAATATGCTCCAATTTATTTAAATGTAATCGCTTTCTTGCCTCTGATTGGCTGCTTAACTTAATGGCAAGAATCATCAGGCCATGGTGAAAGAGGGCCGCTTTATTTCTCTATTTATTCATTTTGAAGAATGGGTATTGTACATTCTACTTTGGTGGGGTGTCAGGGACAGTAATTATTTTGGGCAGTTTTTCCACACACATTATTGGGGCTGTATAACCCTGTGATACCCTCATACCCAGGAAACATCCAGAGCTGGTACAAAAGAGAGATAACAGATATTAAAAAAAAACCCTCATCTTATATTCGATAAAATATAAAAACCACAAAAATGTGACTCACTATCCTATCCTATCATTATTGTGTTATATAAATGTGGGTCCATCCCTTACCTCCTTAACCTTTCCCTCCGTCCTGTGCACTTCACCATTCTTTCTGATTCTTTCTTTAACCATTTAACCCAAGGGTTAGTTTAAGAAGTGTGTCCCACATTGAGAATGTGTGTCTATATATATACCTCCCCCCAGCCCCACTGTCATCAATTTAACAAGCATTTTCCATGTATCCTATGACTCTATGAGGAGTTATATGGGTGAAAGAAGTGTTCATGCAAGCATTGTGATCGTCTACATTGAAGTTCCTGCCTCCAAACCAAACGTGAGCTGCACTATTCTGTAAGTACAGGGTCAAACACACATGTGCATGAGTTTTCTCTGGTCCTTAGTATGAGCGTAATCTGAGCTTTTTGTAATATAATGTAAATAATATATGATTTTATAACATAACTTAGGTTAACACAAAAGAGGGCCCTCAGAGAAGCGACATGACACCGTTGGCTCGGAGCCGTGCTGGCAGATGGAGTTCACAGGAGGCTATCAATCACTTTGCCAAGGAGACACCTCCGTCCTTTTATCAAGGGGAACAATCCATCGCGCACTTTTTAAATTTTAGCCAAGAGATGTACAGTGCACCGCTCTGGTATTTATGTCCCGTGAAACACTGCCGATTTTAGGTTATGGCGAGTAATTAAACTTTTATTTTTTAATGTATTACAATCTTCTATGGGTAATTTATAAAATAACATGATTACTTTGCATTATTATGATGTTTATCTTAGCTATTCTTGTAAAGTATTTGCTCAGCTTCACAGTCAAGTCAAACGGGGGTTAAGATATGCATGGAATCAGCCATTCACGATCGAGTGGGCGGGGTTATCTGCTAACGCAAAAACAAAGGCACAAACGAAAAGCTAAAAGCTGATCCGGCTGCTGAAAACCTATATATTTGATGTACACAAAAAAAGACATAAAAAGACTAGGTATGCAGGTCTTATCCCAACGAATGGAAATGAGTGTGTATATAATATTTATAATATATCAAGTAACATAAGCATACAAATGCAACCATGCTAACCCCCCAAAAAACTGCTCCTCCCCCATATTTTGTCACCAAGAAGTGATTACATATCACAGGGTTAAATGTCATAATTATGATTCCCAGGATATCTTCTTTAACTTCTGTTTTGTTTTAATAATTGCAATTAGGGTTAATCAGCTGTCCTTTACCTTTTAGTATGTGTGTGTTAATGTTAGTACATTTGTGTTATATTGGTATGTATGTTTGAGTGTTAGTCTGTTAGTATGTGTATTTATTGGTGTGTTACTCTGTAAGTATTAGTATGTGAGTGTACGTGTTAGTATATTAGTGTATGTCTTAGTATGTTAGTGTGTGTATTTATAGGTGTGTTAGTATGTTATAGTGTGTATTAGTATGTGTGTGTGTCAGTATGTGTAGTTATAGGTGTGTTACTCTTGTGTTAGTATGTTTGTGTGTGTAGGGGGAGCCTGAGGACCCCCAATGTGAGTGCACTTAGGGGGGTAGCACAGATGTGACGTCATCGTTGTCCGTACAGATGCAGTGTAATGACTCTTTATTGTATTGCTATGCACTCATATAGACCACAAAGTGTAGTTCAATGGAAAGGGCAGGCAGGTATCCCTGGGTCCTAAAGACGGTACTTGGCTGGTACTGAGTCACCGGCCTATAGCATAGTGACATCAGCGCTCGTCGGCCAGTTCCGCCTCGCCGCTGCAGATGCTCTGGTGCTGCCTGCCGAATACGCTGCAGCAGAAGTTGCCTACGCGAATCGCGTAGACGTCTACCTGCTGCCTGGACAACACACTGGGAGTCAGAAGCACCGGTAAGGTTGTTTTTTTTGGGGGGGGGTGTTAAATGGGGGACATAAGGCATTTCTGTAGGCAGAGTGCTCTATGAAATGCCTTTTAACCCCCTTAATGCCACTCTGCCTCCAGAAATGCCTTTTAACCCTCTATACGCCATCTGCCTCCTGAAATGCTTTATACCTCCCTATATGCCACTCTGCCCCATAATATGCCTTTTAACCCCCTAAATGCCAGAGTGGCATATAAGGGGTATAAGGCATTTCTGGAGGCAGAGTGGCACATAGGGGGTCAAAAGGCATATCATGGGGCACAGTGGCATTTAGAGGGTTAAAAGGCATATCATGGGGCACAGTGGCATATATGGTGTACAAGGCATTTCTGGGGGCAAGCCTGGGGGCAGATGTGCATAACTGGGGATGGCAGGTTGGAAAATAAAAGGGAAAAAAAAACAAGACATTTTTCTCAATCATAGCTTTTATTAAAAAAATGGTTTAAATTGTTTACATAAATTAACATTTACTGGTCATCTTATATTCAGGCGTTTTCTTTTTTTCCTAAATTAATATTTAGATTTGGGGGGGGTCTTCTTATAATCGAGCAAATACGGTAATTGAGATTTTTTGGGCTTTAGGACAAAACGATACATTCATACTCACAGAACAAACATTTGCGGGAACCAAAGACACAGCTATTCAATTATTTAGGACAAAATAGCTTATGTAATCAAAGTAATTAAAAAAAAAACACATTCTGCAGTAAAATATTATATCTACAAATTCCTGGCACATAAAAAAACAAAACCTTGAGTTTAACACACAGTAACATACAAACATTAACACACATACAGCAACATATTTGCACACACTAACACACATACAAACAGTAACATAAATACCTTAACAAAGTTACTGTGGGTGTTTTGTGCCGAAAAAACAGACACTTTTTCATATATTGCTTTAACCCTGATTCGGATTTTTTGTGCACACGCAAAAATTATATATTTTTTTTCAAGGATAGACAGAGCCTTCTTATGATTCCATTTCCAGGTGTATAGTCGAACATTTATGTTGAATAATACATTTAAAAAATAAAAAAATGGTTCTTTTTTTCACCAACCATTCCATATCATTTTGGATTGCTTGACACAAATTACATGCAACTGCAGAAATACTCGCCAAAATATATAGAAATATAGTTTTCAGAAATACCCCACATGCATAGGGTTTTTTTCTGAGCTTTGGAAGTT
Source organism: Spea multiplicata (assembly GCA_009364415.1). Lineage (NCBI taxonomy): Eukaryota > Metazoa > Chordata > Amphibia > Anura > Pelobatidae > Spea > Spea multiplicata. The sequence continues at coordinate 6,212 of VKOC01015966.1, forward strand.
ACAGAGCAAACAATGGAACATCCCCATAACCCTTTCCAAATTTAAAATAAAAATGAAATATATATATATAACTTATTTGGGACTGTTTATCAATACGTTTTCATATTTATCTATATTTCTGAACTTGGTTGTGTCATTTCTACACATCTAAGGTCATTATGCTTTTTTGAGGAGAATTACATTAAGCACACAAATCACTTTATTTTCCTTTGAAAAAGAATGACCTTTAAATATTTTATTACTAATGCAGTCAGCCTTTAAAGAGTTGGATATGCATGAAAGAAGAAGAAATACATATAATTTGTTATAATAAATAAAATAATATAATTTTTGTTTAGTATAAGTATCTCTGGTATTGCAGTTGTGTATAACCTCTGGTGCCCCCTCCCCACTGGCAGCTGTTAGATCCTTTTCAGTCATAGAAGCTGAACAGGCAGAACAACTTGAACGTTTGCCCAGATTTTCTGGGAACTTTGCCCAAAGGGGGATTTCGTTCTGTGAAGCTTTGAAATGTTACAGCTGCTAATTGAACGCTGGCAACTCCCAGTAAATCCAAACGGGAGGGAGAATGAATACTGAGCTATAGCAGATGAAAGAAGCTATCAAAAATTTGGAGGGTTTTCATTCGTTTTTATTGGGGTCCCTCACAAATTGAGCAAAAGTTGTTGACATTAACTTTTGCAGTAATTTAAATGCTTAAGTCTTAATGCACAAGTCTTGACACGCCCCACTCCCCGCCCATTTTTTTCCTTGAAATGGGGGTGTTACCTGCTGCCGTCAGCGGGACCACCCACCGACGTCAGCGTGCAGTCCTGGCCGCGTCCCGCAAGGGAAGGCTCCGGGTAGCCGTAGCAGAGAAGTTCCCAGGTATGCCTACAAGCACCAGGGCTGACAATTCCTTTAACTTTACAGACGTCCACGTATTTCAGCGAAGTAGATGTATCTTCATTTTTTTTTACAGGGAAAAAAATTGCGACATCTTTTAATAAGTCTGAAAAGTTTTGACCGATTATCTTTAGTCTCCTCAGAACAAGCTGGTGTTGGTGTGTTCAGCTGGAGAGATAATTGCTTGGGGATTTCATTGTCACCTGGGCAGTGTGGCTGGGGTCCGTATTGTACTTGTGCTTCTTCCGCTTCAGGTACAGGGTGTAATGTCACAGAGCAATAAACACTCGTGCCAACGCTCAGGACAAGATGATTCGGGTCAGCTGAAGAAGTAAGATCATCTCCCAGGTATTGTTCCTCTTCTTCTGTGAAAGATGGAAAGTCTTCCTCACGTACTGGATGTATTTCGACGTCACAGCACATTCTGTTTCCAACACTGAGGACAACAAGATGTTTTAATGTATCACTAGGAGAAAAGAAAAGAAAAAACTTTATATACTTGCATACAGTGTTTATCTATCAAATACATTAACATCATCCGGATTTTTAGCGTTGGCACAGAGAAGGTATGTATCCCATAAAACACTTAAGGATGGGCTGTTTTTTTATTATTCTTGTACCTGTCATGATCAGGGCTGTTTCAACATTTTTGATATGATAAGCAAAATGTGTAAACCTTTAAATATACTCACTCTGCTTTCGGAAATGCTTCATTGCCTTCAGGGTGTATTTCCGGCAAGGGAAGAAAGTCTGTAAAGACCAGCACAGGTACTTTTTTCCCAACTGGCCACTTTCCCCACAGCTCATGCACCTTTTCTACAGTTTCATCCATAACAAGAGTTTTGTCGAACCTTGCCAGAATGTCACCTATGGAAAAACAAAATATAACACCAATATGAAAACCTGAATATTTTTCTTTATACATCTATTGTTGCAGCATAAAATATTTGTCTATACAATTAAGAAGCAGATCTCCTTTCAATGGATCGAACAAGGTTTTAGTCTCTCTTACCTGGGCAGAACTTTCCACTCCTGTCTGCAACACCATTTTTCTTTACACTTAGTATCTGCACAAAATTGCCATTCTGAATGAGCTCCAGGCCAATATCCTCATTCTCTTCTTTCTTAACAAAGATGGCTTCTTTAGATGGTGCCCATGTGGTCACAGATACTTTATCCTGAGAATACAGAAAATTGTTAGGTTTCCGTCTTTGTGATAAAGAATTCTACAATTTGCTTCCTTTAGTGACTGCGTAATGTAGAATGCCAGAACATTCCATTCTGGTGTTCCGCATGGTGCAGACTCTTTGGAGAGCAAATCACACTGATCTATGGAAAACTGGAAAATAGCTCATGAACTAACCGGTGTAAATTTCAGCTTGAAAGAGAATTCAAAAGCCTTATAGATGTATCCCAAACACTCTCCCAAACAGACAATTTGTCCCATATTTCTTTGGAATCTAAAAAAAAAATAGTGTAGACATTTACTATCTTGAAGACAAATAAATTTTTTTACATCATATGGAAAAGGTCTCTTGTTCATTCGTGGTAAATGATGCATTAAATAAAGTATGTTTCTCCACTTAGAGAATTAGATTTAGAAACAAAAATCCTACATACAACAGGATACAACTCAGCGTGAACAGTTTCATGGGGATGCTTGTATTGTGTGAAGGCAACATGTACAAATCATATTAATGCAATTATGTTCATTTTTCAACCATATTACTTATAGGTGTGTCAAATAAATTAAATGACATTTTTTTGGGAGTCTATGTAGATTCACCTATATTGCCCTTTTCTTTTACCAATATATATGTGTTTATGATAGGTGACAAATTCTAGGTGTTAAAGCAAGATGAACACATGATGTAGCTGTTCAGACCCCTCCCCCCAAAAAAAACAACTATTTGAAAACTCATTTCAAACGGCTTAAATAAAATGGACTCTTAACTCTTGGCTGGCAAACAGTGGTATACTCACACAAATAATAATCAGAAGCGCAAGGTGTATAAAACACAATCCACAGCTTATGTTACTGTTCACCTTTCTGGCTATTTGTAACAAGTGACCTCCTTCAGGTGGTTTTCCTCTTTTATGTCTTCAATAGAGCATTGTGACATCATACAGCATTATGATGCAAGCGAATTCTATCATCTGCCAAGAGGAGGAAAATGTTAAACCTGGTCTGGCTTACATTTTTGAATGCAAACAATGCTTCATATTGCTCTATGGTTTTAGATTTCTTTAGATTTTATAAATGACTTCAAAGGAGCATTACTTCCATCAACCTGCGAAGAATATATTTGATATAGTATTGATTTCAACTTTTTTTTGTGCATCCACAGAAATTATATATTTTTTCTTAAGGATAGATAGAATTTGCTTTTAATACCATCTTTAGTTGTATAGTCCAATATTTAGTATAAATATAAATAATAAAAACAATTTCCCAATATTTTATTATGAAAATGGCCCCAAACTAATCCAGTTGACCAAAATATCACAAAATATATTAATGTAAGTGATCTGAATGTGAAATAAACATATAAAGGTTTTTTAACGTAAAATGTTATTTTCTGAGGCCTATGTCTCGTTTTGCACTGATTAGCAGCCCACCGACTCAACCCCCAGGGTATTTCACGTGGAGCATTTGGACAGTTATCATCCAATTATTTGGTCACCAATCTTTCATGTAACTGCAGATAAATTCACCAAAATGTATTCAGCTGCATCTCTAGATGACAGAAATATCCCACATGCACACATTTTTATAGGTTTGGGAAGTTACGAGGCACAACATGGCCATTACCTTTTCCAAACTTGAACTTTTTTAACTATATTTTGTGACGCCTACGCCTGTTTTAGTGGTCCACCAGCTGAAAATACCCACACAAAAGTACATATTTTTGGAGAGGAGACCACCGAGGGTATTTCACTAGGAGCATTTAGACACTTTTCATGCAACCAGTTGGTCAGTGATCCCTGGCAAAGGGATGAATCATTATGGATCGACTAAGCTTTATATTTTCCCAATGTCATATTATGTTCCATATGTTTGTCCCTGAGGATGTTTCACGATGACCCATGAAGGCGACATAATGATTCATGTAACATATAAATTCAATGACATCTGATCTAACGGTGTCTTCATTTTAAATCTTCTTTCTCTTTTTATAATTCATAACTGAATTTATTACATATTTTTCCTTTTATATGATTGGAATTGTAAGTATTTATTGATTTTTTTTTAAGTAGAAATACAGCAATGATGACAAAAGACAAACTGTGATCTGAAAGACCTCAATCATACGGGATGGATGACAGCTGGTGTGACCTGGAACTGTATCTTTACTCAGGAATAAAGTGTCTCCTTTACAATGTTACACAGATAGACCATTCAGTTCTTTTGGCTTTCTGCACCCCACAGAGTACATGTATCTGCGCTGCGTCACTTTGTTATGTTGAGATCGGAACGTTCAAGCAACTCTTGGGTTGATGAATTGATTTGAAAAACAACTTGACTCTGTCGCACTGGAGTGATGAGTGAGATGTTATTTTATGTGAGTGTAAATGCAAGTAGACAATAGTGACCTAGTAAGTTGCGCTGACATATTCTCACAGCTCACATGCACTTGCTTTTTACTGAGTCAACCTGAGTACGTTGTTGAGAAGAGAGACAAATATATAAGAAACTGATTTCCAAATTACTTGAATGTGTGTTTTTCACTTTCTGTTCCTTCTCTGAGTGCAGAAAGGTTTCCATTTTGAACTAGATCTGAAGGAGACTAGTAGGTGCCTGTCACTCTTCTTCCAATATTATCACACAGCGGGGTGTATTTACTGCATTTTTCTTAACTCACATTCTTGCAGTTCTCCCTGCGAGTAATTTCTTTGAAGTTCTAATTATGAATTAGCAAATGTAAAAGTTGAAATGAAGTCTAACGCATTCAAGTTTTTTTTGCAGTGAATTTTTTTTTTCCCCAACTCATAAGCACAGACACTTTAGTGAATAGATGGAAATATGTTTTATTTACACAGTGTATTTTAAACAAGAGAAAGGTGGGAGAAAGAATGTACATAGAGCATCTACGCACCATCAAACCTTTGAAATGGCCATGGAGAAACACAGGAACCAAAGATAGAGATGCAGTTATTTTATTTTTGGGGCAACATGAGTTATTTTATCTACAAATCACTGGCAAATTAAAAAAATAAACCTTGAGTTGATAATCTTTATTCCGTCAACGTTTGCATTTTTTGACCACAAAGACAGCGACAACGACAACTGTAATTTTACCCAGAATCCATATTAAAGCCATTAACACAGATATACACACAAACACGCTTACACAATCTACCATACTTACCCACACACACATTTTTACACACACACATATACACCTACCTCCTTACCTTTGTAAGCTCAGAAGGAGGTAGGCCAGTCTCGGCCCACCTGGGTAGGGGGCAGGGTGAGAGGTGCTGGGGGCCCCCTCTAGACATTGTGCTGCCAGCAATGCAGGGGCCTCTGTCACGGCAGTTTAGACCCCTGTGTCTTTGCGTTCAATATGCTCCAATTTATTTAAATGTAATCGCTTTCTTGCCTCTGATTGGCTGCTTAACTTAATGGCAAGAATCATCAGGCCATGGTGAAAGAGGGCCGCTTTATTTCTCTATTTATTCATTTTGAAGAATGGGTATTGTACATTCTACTTTGGTGGGGTGTCAGGGACAGTAATTATTTTGGGCAGTTTTTCCACACACATTATTGGGGCTGTATAACCCTGTGATACCCTCATACCCAGGAAACATCCAGAGCTGGTACAAAAGAGAGATAACAGATATTAAAAAAAAACCCTCATCTTATATTCGATAAAATATAAAAACCACAAAAATGTGACTCACTATCCTATCCTATCATTATTGTGTTATATAAATGTGGGTCCATCCCTTACCTCCTTAACCTTTCCCTCCGTCCTGTGCACTTCACCATTCTTTCTGATTCTTTCTTTAACCATTTAACCCAAGGGTTAGTTTAAGAAGTGTGTCCCACATTGAGAATGTGTGTCTATATATATACATCCCCCCAGCCCCACTGTCATCAATTTAACAAGCATTTTCCATGTATCCTATGACTCTATGAGGAGTTATATGGGTGAAAGAAGTGTTCATGCAAGCATTGTGATCGTCTACATTGAAGTTCCTGCCTCCAAACCAAACGTGAGCTGCACTATTCTGTAAGTACAGGGTCAAACACACATGTGCATGAGTTTTCTCTGGTCCTTAGTATGAGCGTAATCTGAGCTTTTTGTAATATAATGTAAATAATATATGATTTTATAACATAACTTAGGTTAACACAAAAGAGGGCCCTCAGAGAAGCGACATGACACCGTTGGCTCGGAGCCGTGCTGGCAGACGGAGTTCACAGGAGGCTATCAATCACTTTGCCAAGGAGACACCTCCGTCCTTTTATCAAGGGGAACAATCCATCGCGCACTTTTTAAATTTTAGCCAAGAGATGTACAGTGCACCGCTCTGGTATTTATGTCCCATGAAACACTGCCGATTTTAGGTTATGGCGAGTAATTAAACTTTTATTTTTTAATGTATTACAATCTTCTATGGGTAATTTATAAAATAACATGATTACTTTGCATTATTATGATGTTTATCTTAGCTATTCTTGTAAAGTATTTGCTCAGCTTCACAGTCAAGTCAAACGGGGGTTAAGATATGCATGGAATCAGCCATTCACGATCGAGTGGGCGGGGTTATCTGCTAACGCAAAAACAAAGGCACAAACGAAAAGCTAAAAGCTGATCCGGCTGCTGAAAACCTATATATTTGATGTACACAAAAAAAGACATAAAAAGACTAGGTATGCAGGTCTTATCCCAACGAATGGAAATGAGTGTGTATATAATATTTATAATATATCAAGTAACATAAGCATACAAATGCAACCATGCTAACCCCCCAAAAAACTGCTCCTCCCCCATATTTTGTCACCAAGAAGTGATTACATATCACAGGGTTAAATGTCATAATTATGATTCCCAGGATATCTTCTTTAACTTCTGTTTTGTTTTAATAATTGCAATTAGGGTTAATCAGCTGTCCTTTACCTTTTAGTATGTGTGTGTTAATGTTAGTACGTTTGTGTTATATTGGTATGTATGTTTGAGTGTTAGTCTGTTAGTATGTGTATTTATTGGTGTGTTACTCTGTAAGTATTAGTATGTGAGTGTACGTGTTAGTATATTAGTGTATGTCTTAGTATGTTAGTGTGTGTATTTATAGGTGTGTTAGTATGTTATAGTGTGTATTAGTATGTGTGTGTCAGTATGTGTAGTTATAGGTGTGTTACTCTTGTGTTAGTATGTTTGTGTGTGTAGGGGGAGCCTGAGGACCCCCAATGTGAGTGCACTTAGGGGGGTAGCACAGATGTGACGTCATCGTTGTCCGTACAGATGCAGTGTAATGACTCTGTATTGTATTGCTATGCACTCATATAGACCACAAAGTGTAGTTCAATGGAAAGGGCAGGCAGGTATCCCTGGGTCCTAAAGACGGTACTTGGCTGGTACTGAGTCACCGGCCTATAGCATAGTGACATCAGCGCTCGTCGGCCAGTTCCGCCTCGCCGCTGCAGATGCTCTGGTGCTGCCTGCCGAATACGCTGCAGCAGAAGTTGCCTACGCGAATCGCGTAGACGTCTACCTGCTGCCTGGACAACACACTGGGAGTCAGAAGCACCGGTAAGGTTGTTTTTTTTGGGGGGGGGTGTTAAATGGGGGACATAAGGCATTTCTGTAGGCAGAGTGCTCTATGAAATGCCTTTTAACCCCCTTAATGCCACTCTGCCTCCAGAAATGCCTTTTAACCCTCTATACGCCATCTGCCTCCTGAAATGCTTTATACCTCCCTATATGCCACTCTGCCCCATAATATGCCTTTTAACCCCCTAAATGCCAGAGTGGCATATAAGGGGTATAAGGCATTTCTGGAGGCAGAGTGGCACATAGGGGGTCAAAAGGCATATCATGGGGCACAGTGGCATTTAGAGGGTTAAAAGGCATATCATGGGGCACAGTGGCATATATGGTGTACAAGGCATTTCTGGGGGCAAGCCTGGGG
>VKOC01015968.1:0-12081 GCA_009364415.1 Spea multiplicata
CGCAAGTCATATACAAAATCTGGATAAAGCTCCACCCCCATCTCTAACCACACCCCCTAGAATAAAATGACCCCTCTATTGGCATTTGTCATATTGGGATGTGTGAGTTTACGTTACCCTGACATGTTGGACTTCACTGTATAAAGTATTCACTGCCGCCTCTCTCCCTGTTTCTGAGGTTTGTCCGTATGCATTTGACGGACTCTGTACCTATTTGATAAATAAAGAAAGAAAAGAATCTGAATAAAGATGTACTGAAAATCTCAAAAACATTTATTCTTTAGCCTTGGAGCTAGGCCGGTAAAAAAAATCCATTAAAATCACATGAATAAAAGAAAATTATTAGCAGAAACAGAACAATTAGTGAAATACTACTTTTAACTAATACGGTGAAATCTATAACGCAGAATCCCCGATAATAGGCACGCGGCCCCCCATCTGCGATACGAAGTGAATGTCACACCTCAGTGTAGGTTGTTTGTGGTCCTCGTCCACGTGCTTCTATAATAAAATGAAATAAATGATTAGAATACACAGCATTTATGAGCATTACTAACATATAAGTGACTGCGTAATTATTGTATTAGAGCGGCAAGACGCGTTATGAAGAAGGAGGTTGGTTCTGCCACGTTAAAGATCTCTGATCAGGCCTCAGGGTATTTGGTGAGACTACGGGATTTCTAGACGTCCGACTTAGAGGAGAGAGACTTTTAAATAAAGGGAACAAAAAGTACAGGAGTACTCTTCGCTGACTGCACCGAGTAACACAGAGCCAAGTCTCAGTGCCATCACCTTCCTCTACAACAAACCCCCAGCTCTTTATAATGATGCCAGTAAGCGCTCTGACATCACAGACTGGATTACACGCGTGTGAACATACCTTTTCCGCAATCTCTGCGGTAAACAATCCAACAAATCACCGCTACCAATACGATAGACGCAACCATAATGATGCGAACAAAGACGTCTACACGGGCAGAAGTATTTGGCTCTGTAAGAGTTTGGAAAATGTTATTCATTTCAGAAAAAACAAGGGACTTATTCACTAAATTGGGGTTTTAATGCATAGTGAAATCTGGGATATTTTGGGTATATTTCAGCTGGATTTCATGTTATTTATTTATACATCTGCTTTGGACGTGTTGGGTTAATGCGCAGGTAGTTTATAGAATGCTTTACCTCCCTTGCACAGTTCCCTGGGGAGGACACGTTTGTCGGCTCTGCCGAGTTGGTTCCTGGCTGAACAGGTGTAGCTAATGTTGGTCGCGTTGTCGGGAACATGGAGGGATCCATTGATCAGATGCAGTCCCCTGCTGTCCGAGCTGCTCCAGGTGATCATCACGTTGGATTGGTTCACTTTACAGGACAAAGCGCAGGCCCAGGTCTCGTTACTACTCACCACATGCACAATGTCTATGTCTTCTGGGGAGAGTTTATCTGGAACGTAAAACACCGGCTTACAGGATGCGGCCCAAATTGTAACATTCTGCGCTTTAGGTGGGACTCCTCCGTGGTGGTCCAGGGGCGACGGAGACCTCTAGAGCCACCTTACTGGGGTACAACCGGCTCTCTACGCCGTGCAGAGGCAAGAGGGGGCTGTGTGTGGGGGGCCTGTTCCATTTGTGATGGACCTTAGCGCTCAGCCTAAGTCTGCTGTCAAGCTTAATTCCCACCTCCTTCCCCATGCGCAGCCCTGCACTTTCATCTCCGTTTCCGCTACAGAGGAGGCCAGACATTGATGAGACGCACATGATCCTGACATGTTACAAAGTCGTGTACATAGAAAGAATAGAAAGGTTCTAGTAATGGCGTAAATGCAAATCATGACATATCCAGCAGCAGCAATCCTGGGGTCTTAAAACCTTACAGTGAAAGCAAAATCTTACCTAAGACTCTGAGATCAAATTCCATGTGCGGCAAGTCTTTATCTGACAATAAATAAGCTCTGTAAACCTTTTGGTCCTCCCAGGTCACATTGATGATGATTAAAGATCCGTCGGCTGTGGCTTTTAGTCTTCCCTTATATCGTTTGTCTCGAATTACCACATCTCCATTAGGTTTAGTTGATGCAAAATGGTTTCCATCAGCAATCCAAGAGACGTCCAGAATATCAGTCTGATTCAGAGATAAAGTTATGTCTTCGCCGGGAGACACAAAAACCTTCTGGCTGACGGTGCTGGGGAGAACTAACAAGACATTGAAAAAGAGTTTGTCAAGGATATTCTTACACTGAGTGTCATAAATACGTGGAACAGCCTCCCAGCAGAAGGGAATTTAAACATGCATGGGATAGGCAAATGGATCCTGAATTTAAGACGAGACCAAAGAGAATCCAGCATGTATAAAATGGTTCAGCGTTTTATAGTTTTGCAGCCCGAATGCTTCATTGTATTATTTTAAAGAGCCGTTCAATCAATAACATTTTAAAAGTTCTGCATAAAGTCTATGATAGGAATAAATTCTGTGAATCCGAAAATGCACCGATTGCCTTACTGATATTCAGAGACGCCGGGCTTACCTGGGCAAACAGAAAATATTAACAAACTCCAGAGTAAAAGAATAGGCTTCTCGTCCATGTCAGAGCGTTACTGAAGACACGCGAGGATCCGACTGATATGCGGTTTCCTCTTTACATCGTTCAATATAGTTTGGGGCGTAAACGAGAGTCTCCAGTAAAGAACAAACACCCTCCAGGGCGTAAATACACACAAAATAATTCACATGCCCCAGGTGTCAATTCCTCCTTCCATGCAGTGTGCTCTACTGCGCTCTAAGTGAAGGGAAATGTCACAGCAGTGCGTCCCATACAGGTACCTAGTGGTCAATACTAGAAATTGGGGCCAAAACTAGTTTATTAAACATGAATTTTAATCAACCCTGTAGCCCCCCCCCCAAATACCCCTGGAAGAAAAACATCATAGATCTGAGAGTTGGGCGACAGATGTCTCAGCTATTCAGTTGGCTCACAAGGCTTTGGAGACAATCTCATACCTGTATGTGGGAAGCTCTGAGTTCCTACGCATTCCAGCAGTTTCCTCCATGCCCTGGGGATGTTGGCAGCTATTGATTTTCACAAACATCGGCTGTCCTGCGAAGCCGGAATGACCTGAGAGGTGCAGAGAAATTTAGAACTGCTTAGAGGGTCGGCTTCACAACGCCCTAATCACATTAACCCCTTTAATAACCTTTGTGTTCTTATTATTTCACCCCAGTATTTGGACTAGTCCAGGATGCAACTGCCCCGACCCAGCTCAGACTGCCCCTGTATACGCAGGAACGTGGCGACTGATCTTTTATGTAGATTTAATTTCTTCCGTGTATTTCCATTGCACCATTCCTATGGTCAAAGAGGGGCACTTTTTGTTTAGGGGTGTGGCCAGAGGTGTGGCAGGGGTTATTTGTCACTGGGTGGGGCATTTGGAAGAATAATGGCTTTTATTCACCCCGTTTTATTTATAAAGCCATTTCCTGCTGTTTCTATACACATTATCAGGGATTTTAGGGCTGTGATCCCCTCATACCCAGCAAACAAAAGAGCACCTAGAGGGGCATCAGGGGAGGAGAGAGGGGCATCAGGGGGAGGAGAGAGGGGCATCAAGAGAGGAGAGAGGGGCATCAGAGGAGAGAGGGGCATCAAGGGGATGAAAGAGAAGCATCAAGGAAGAAGAGATGGGCATCAGAGAGAAACTGACAGACTAAACAGGGACACTTGGCAGGTATAATAATGAGGCTCACACCTTGATTAATATCAGATGTAGAAAAGATAAAGCACGGATTCCTGCGCCGGTGTCATTGTCCCGCATAACAACCCAGCCGCAAAAATCAGAGTTTTATTAGTCTTTATCCACATTCCCGGTACACCCAGTATGGGGCACTGTCACGCTTCCTAGGGCTTCCTGAGGGGGGCAGTTAGCAGTTCTAAGTTCTACCCCCGTCATGTGCTCATTCTGCCCCCTCTGCCCCGCTAAATACACCACAGCACCTCTCCCACGTGCCTTCGTTCATCATCCTGTCCTCCGCCTCACTCTGTTTCCAGGAAGCGCTGCGGCCGTTGCTATGGGACGTGACGACAGACCCGGAAGTGCGTGCTTGCATCCCCCCTTCTCGCCATCCCGTGTGCACGGTGAGTTTCCGGTGTCGGCTCATCGCATACCCCAGGCTGCCCTGTGTTGGGGAAATTCACCCCTCCTCGGGGCAGAACCCTCCCCCACAGGTACCCCACGCCAGGGTATATTCTGCCACAGCAGCTGCTGCCCGCACTGTGCATATAGAATTAACCCGTTATTATACAATAACCGAAATAATAAGAGGCTGCAACGGCCAGGATGCTGCCATCTAATGTATCATCATAACAAACAGCATTATGTAATCACCCACCCCAACGTCAGTATTTTATAGCTTTTCATTTTATTTAATAACGTGTGATTATTATTTAGTTTGTCATTATATATATATATATACACAAATATTTAGATTTATCCCCGACGCGTTTCAGGAAATCCACCATTGCGGTCTCTAACGCTCTCGTTACTCCGTTTTTCAGGTGAGGCGATGAATTTGCTCGTCGATCCGACCGGCGGATATTTTATACGTAACCCTAAGAAGATTCGGATGATGCGCATGTTGACGTTAACTTAGTTCGCCTCCAGATCCCGTTTGGCTAATCGGTCATCGCCATGTCAGACATAGTTTTAAACTTGGACTCGGGGCCCTGTCCGTCCGGCGGGAAGAAAGAACATTTCAACAAGAAGCATCAACAGTTCCTCAAAAAACGTAAATTTTTGGAAAGAAAGGGATTTCTCAAGCAGAAGCAACTGCCGGCGAAGCCAAACGCAGGGCATGCCTCAAACTCCTGGGGCCAGACGAAGGAGAGAGGGGGCCAAGATGGCAGCTGGACCAAATTTAACAGGACTAAGAAACCTTCCAATCAAACAGGGCTTGTGAGTGGTTCCCACCAGCAAGACGTCCCTGCCAAGTCAACAAGAAACGGCTTCCGGGGCCAGGGTAGCACGCTCACGGTCCGTGTGGACACCGGCCCACATCATTCACGCGTGGCAAGCTATGTGCCGAACACGGCAACGGCCGTGCCAAACACTTCTTCTGCGCCAAGCCTGGCCAACGGTCGCGGCTATGGTGCCAATACGCATTGTGGAGCTCCACCGGAGCACCGCAAAGTGAATATACTGAGCGAGTTTGAAAGCGGACTTCCCCCAGTCTACTCCGGCACACAACCATCTTACAAACTCGTGGCCATTGACTGTGAAATGGTGGGCACGGGCCCGAAGGGGCGGAACAGTGACCTGGCTCGGTGCAGCGTTGTCGGCTACTATGGGGACGTGGTGTATGATAAGTACGTCAAACCCGAGAGCCCCATCACAGATTACCGGTCAAGGTGGAGCGGCATCAGAAGAGAGCACATGGTTAACGCCACTCCATTCAGCGTAGCACAGAAAGAGGTGAGGAAAGCAGGGATTGCGCAAAGAGGAGAGTCCATGCATATTATATGCTTCCAGAATACACAAACTGCCACAGAATGCTTTATATTCTCACAGTCTATGGAACTGTAGGGTAAAAAGCTTAGTTGGAGGGATTCAGGGCGCCTGCGAGGGCCACACGGCTTCATATTTCTGAGACAGCATCTCCCTCTATGTTTAAACTGACCCAACAGCTACGTTTCTAAGAGGTGTTAGTTTGGCGCGCTTTCCGGAAGAAGCATTTTCAGACACGCCAGGGAAAAGCTTCATTTTGTGGCAGAAAGGGGTTTTTCCTTGTAATTTGAATATTTTTATGTTCTGTTTTCTTCCTTGAGATCTTGAAAATCCTCAGTGGTAAGATAGTGGTCGGTCATGCCATCCACAACGACTTCAAGGCCCTGAGATACTTCCATCCCAAGGAAATGACCCGCGATACGTCAATGATCCCCTTGTTGAACCGTAAGGCGGGCTTCCAGGACAAAGAATCGGTTTCTCTGAAACGGCTCGCTAAGCAGCTGCTGCGCAAGGATATCCAGGTAAGGCCGGACCCCTCGCGTGCACCGCCATGGGGAACGGTCACGAATAATGGTGAACGTGGGTAACGTGGCCGTCCCAACCCATCAACGCAGACCGGCATGAAGGCGTCCGGCGCCTGCCAATGTGACCCTACCTTTTTGTTATTTAGACCGGCAGGAACGGCCACTCATCCGTCGAGGACGCCAAGACTACGATGGAACTTTACAGAGTGATTGAAGCAGAGTGGGAGAGAGAGCTGGCGGCAGGCAATGCCCAGAAATAACACCATCTTGAGGCAGAAAGTATTTAATCCTCTTCAGATGGGACGGAATAAAAGCTCAACTGTTTAGTATTGAGTTGTTTTATATATATATAATATATAAAAAAAAAAACTAGGAGAATATTTGTGTCATTATTGGGACGCCAGGATTGCACAAACTACGATGTTTTTTCCTGTCAATAGTCAGAGTGTCTGCTGGGTGATTAAGACTGAGCCATTCTTTTGTTCCCACAGGGCAAATACTACATGTATGGGCAAATACTACAACTGATTAAAACAAAAACAAAAAAAAACCTGCCAATATATTTAAAAATATTTTTAAATTGATACTAATAAAAAAATATGCGTTCCCCTTTAACTGACCTCGTAATTACATCGGAAGCCGTCCGACATCTTGCGTCATGATCTATACATTATCTTTTCCCGTCGGTAAGTAATTGGAAGTCCATCCCACACGCCAGAAAAACAAACCACTTGTATGTGACTGTCAGCCTCGTTACAGCGGTTTCTCTGTACAGAGCGATTACGCGCAGCTCTTATTTCTAATTGCAGTTTAAATTTGGGTCTAGAATGGGACAAAATGGTTATAATAGCATAAAAAAGGCAAATTATTACGATTGCCAGTTAGAAATTCTCAGTGATCTGGGTTTACAAGAGGTACAGACTTCTATTTATACGGCGCAAACATTTGAAGTATATCGATCCGTAAGCTGGTAATCGCGCATGGATGTTTGTGGAGGTACAGATACATGAGTGCTTTGCCAGGTATGAAGAAGCACAGCCAAGACTCCGACCAAACAATATCGCACTTAGGGCCTGATTTAGTCCAACGGTTAGAAGTGGCTACGAGATGTTCCATGCAGGACCCCCCCCCATACTTTCCTCATTCCCCAGCTATTTGCCGTGCAGGAGTTGTGTTCAGCGTTGGCTTTGTGATGCTCAGAGGGGTCTAACGAGACCCCTGTCTGCGTGTATGGAAAACATTACTGCTGATTGCAGTGGGAGCACTTTACCCGACACTCATTGGTTGCTTCAAACAGCCAATCAGTGGAATTGGTGAACCATGGAAGAAGGGATCAGCTGCAGCTTCTCCGTAAGCTTAGTATTAATATTAATTTTAATGAGCTCATGTAAAAGTACTCGCAAAGTATTCTCTGGTGAGGCTGCCTTGAGACATTAAACCGTCCCTTTTAACCTGTGACCCATTTAAGATTTCAGGCCGTTCCAAAATAAATACATTGTAGCAATAATCCCGGGGTTCCTTTAGTAAGTTCGGTTCTTTTGCATTTTAATACACACCTTTATGAGATGGAAGTCGTCTTCAGGAGCCTTAAAACCCATGGGGTCTCCTATGGAGCAGATAAATTGGTACAGACCCCCTCCTTTTGAAGATAAAATATACAAAAATATAAGAATTCAAACCTTTGTATTGTGCATTTACTGCCAGCAGGGGGCGGCATAAGCAAAGCCAACCATGTATACCAACGTTGGTGCCCAGAACAGTGGAGTCAGCTGGATTTACTTTTTGAGCCACAGATGGTAGTTAAGATGTGATGATCCATTTTACTCCCCCGGATGCTATTCACTGATATCTGAATGATCCAGATTGTTGTTTTAGGCTACAAATCTTGACACCCTCAGCCATCAATATGCAATAAAACTACAGGTGTGTAGAAAAAAATGCCAGCAACTCCTGCCATGCGATGCCCAAACAACGCCTCTTTTGTGCACATTCTGATTGAAGTCTTATTTTCAAGACTGTTGGCACCTATGCAAAGGTGAGAGAGAGACTTACATGACTGAACTTCACGTGCTTTCAATTATTCAGCAGAAAATAACTCAAAAAAAACACAGAGCCAGACCATAAACAATTAGCTTCATTTATTCAGGATTCCAACCACTTCACTGCAAATCAACGATCTTATGTTTGTTCCTCGCAGGTCACACCGCAAACAGCGACATATACGACGGGACTTACAGAAGAGATGCGTGCTTTTTATTCTCCAGATATAGCTTCAAAAGAAACGTTTTGCCTCAGAAAGGAGGTTGACGATACGATGGGTGTCAAAGGTGGTTTAGGGTCAGTGTCACAACCTAGAAGTTAAAGCATGCGCATGCGCCCACGTTGTGTACAGCTACTTTCCAAAGGAATAAAGTACATGTGCCGGCAAAATAACCAAGTCCTCGGAGTCCTGACGCTTTCCGGCAGCTGACCTTCCACCTCCAGATTTAAGTAACCAGGTTCAGGTGCATCTGGAGTCCCAGGGAGAGCAAGAACCGGACTCTCCAATCAACGAGGGCACAGAGAGGCACCGTGAGATCCCTCGGAAGCGCGTTCTGTGAACAATGACCCTCGGAGCGGACGTTTCCACAACTTCTCTTCCATAAAGCACTTTAATTGGGCGTAATGCAAAGCAGTTTTAAAGGGGGTCAGGAGCGGGGCAGGCCCGGAATACGTGAAATCCCTGACCCCGGTGCCATTATATATAAACAAAGGCCCGGGTATGACAGGCTTTCTCTTGTGACCCTCGGGTGACAAGCAGGGGGTAGAAACAACATGAAAAAAAGGAGCCATCTACCTTGGCTTTGAAGACTCAACAGGCACACAATGGGTTTACGAGCCGAAATTCTAGGCTCTCAAGGAAACCATAATTCATCCAGAGTAATGGGCCTGTTGGGTTATTGATTATTTTTAACATTGTCTGAAAGACAGGGTATGGAGTGTGGGGCCTCTCCCCGTCTCTAAATCACGGGGCCGCTCGTAAATCTTATTTCTTTAGCATCACTGCCTTGACCTTGGAGAGTTGGAAGCAAGGTCATGCATGCTGTTACCGGGGTCCCGGCTGTGAAGCCTCTGTGAAAGGATCTTCTGCATTCCCGGCACAGAGAGAAAGTCGTAAATCACCGAGACCCGTCACAGCATTAATGTAACCTGTCATCATACGAGAGATATGGCTGCTCCTAGAGCCCACGTTAATTGCCATCACAGAGGTGACTGCGTGGACTAATTAAACCATGCGCAGCCACGCTGGGTTTCTGGTCTACTTTCAATCAGTGGTCATATAATTAGTCTTTAATTATTTGATATAATCAACACATATACAGAGCCAAAGTTTTATTTGGAACATTTGGAGTCTCTTCTAAGCGGACAGATAGACGGCAGGTCACGAGAGCCGGCGGCTGCTCGTAGCTCCATTCCCACCCAGCTCTCACCTGAGACAGCCTTAAATCACGACGTGGGAACGTGTCCAGCGTTACATAGTCATGCCTTTCTGCTGGCAGACCGGGCTCTGCACGTCTCGGCTTGTGGTGCCTGTGTGAGGTTCCGCAGATTTATGAACATGCGCTGCCGGCAGAATGGCCCTATTGAATTTTTTCAAAAAGCAGCAAAGTCATCAAATTTCAACAAGCAGGTATGAAATCTGAGAACGAGACCTACATCTAGATATGTCTTTGTATCAGGCCCTCCGACGCCCCCCCTTTTATCTAAAAGTGCATTCTTCTCGCTAGATGCCCATCAACGATGGACAACCCCTGGCTGCTGGTGGACTTGGTAACTTTGAACATATATCTGCTCACCCCCCTGGTGCCGGGTAGATCACACGTATCCCGTGAAAAAGGTTTTATGCTAAATGTATGCAGACTTGATATTCACCCCGTGCTGGGTTACGCCGTTAACGGTTAATTACTTCTCATCCTCGGTACAGAAAGCATCGCTTAGAGCTGTAAATATCCCCAAGAAAGTGAGGGCTCCTGACACTCCTATTAATAAAAAAATCAATAAAAATCTAAAAAGCTGACGTTGCAGCTTTATGTGTTTTTTCGATAAGGACCAATAAAAAAAATGTGTGATGTGCATCAGAGCAGATCGTCTGTCTCCAGACTGCTCTGCTCCGGGTTAATTAAGCAGATGTACAGAGAATGATCTCATTACTAGTCACACGCATCCTGCCGACGGCACGGAGAACGAGTTAAATAACAAAAAAAATTAACAGTATTTATGTCTGTTTGAAATCACGGCGCCCTTCTGCCAACGCCATATAATAAGGACTGCGTCCTCCTTTCAGTGTAAAACCAAAGGGGCCTTCGAGCTCCATTCTAATATAATATAATATAAAAAATATAATAAAAAATAATATAATAATATAATAATATAATATCAAAATATAATATAGAATATGACGTTACAGCCAATTGAGCTGTTTTCAGACTAGAAGTCTCACTATCCAGCCAGGATGAGTGGTAGTAGAACACGTAGGTTTAAGTGGGCATTCTCCATGTAGAATCACAGTCCAGGTTCTATCCGTAGACGCAAAAGATGTGATCTCTTCTCAGGTCAGTTCGGATTATTAGTGTGGTCACTCACTATTCACTAATGTCCCGGTGGTTTGAGTTTGGGTCAGAATGGAGAACTTGACTGCATTTGACAAACCAAAGTCGAATTGCTAAGAGATAACGCTAGTTGGTTGACTGGGGGCTCTGATGAATTTCAACGTGTGCTGAGTTGCAAGCACTGTCACAACGGACCACAACAGCAGAGTCCTGCGTCTGATTTACTGAGATCGGCCATTTCTGGTAGAACACGACTCCTTCAGAGAAGGTGAGTTGGTTTTGCCGAGATGGAGCTCCTTTGTTAACTTCACTGCCATCTTGACTTTCTTTGAATGAATTCATTGCAAATCAACTTGAACTAGTAGTCGGGTTAACCCAAATTCTGCAAGTTGCTTGGTTGAAGCTGATTCCTTTTGGTTGGCCTTGGCACCTCAGCTGTCTTACTAGTGAGTAATTTATTACTTGGAGATTACTTGGTTCAGATCACAGAAGAGAGACACGATTAACTCGCTACTTTGTATCACTAACATTCCAAATTACACTGCAAGCTACCTTTAATAGAAGCTTTCAAGGGGTTAATAAAACCCAGAATACTTCCAATGCCAAAAGAAGGTGAGCCAGTGTAGGGAGCAGCGGCCTGTAACAAAGATTTACAGACCGTCCTTTCATTTCCTACCGGCTTTGTTACATTGACCTTTTCCAAATGCTGACAACATATCCTAGGTGTGAGCGACGGCTCCATTGTTAAGCGAGGCAGAGGTGAGCTGGGAGGATGAATCATCTTCCCCTTTGTCTGTGTTTTGGGCACGCGGTTACCGTGTAAATGTAATATTATTACAAGCATTTAGTCTGAGCTTGGCTTTGTAACGGATTATTCTTGGAAAGATGCTTTTATCACCCGAGGACATGCCAGTTTTCAAACACTGATAGGATGGAAGTGGTGAGCAATGCTCCTAAAGGGGGTCCTTACATTTTTATTGAGTGGGTCACAAATTAGAAGACCGACCAACCCAACCGATGCCGCCCCAGAAACAGCACCAACTATTTGTCCATTTTCCACGCATGTTGCAAGTTCTCCAATCGCTTTCAGTGCTCCTCAACCTTCTTGGACCTTCTATGACCGGACCCTGAGTCTCCAGGTGTCAGTCGGCCCTCTGTGTCTGGTGATCTGGGGGGGTATGCCAGGGCATGTGTGTCCCCGTCAAACAGGATCTCCCTTTGCCTGTCCTTGGGTCCTATGATCCTGGATCCTATGAGGTAAACCTGTGACCTCATCTCTCTAAACACATAATCCCGGCGCCCGATTCTCATGGCATAAAACAATGTATCAGTACGGGTCTGTGTTGAATATATCTCTCTGTTCCTCTGCGATATAATGTATCGGCACATTATTTACATGCGTCTGTGTAATATAATGGGGGCTTCATAGAAATTCTGAAGCAATGTGTTAAAATACAGTGGGGGGGGGTTTATGTACGC
>VKOC01015969.1:0-22599 GCA_009364415.1 Spea multiplicata
CGATCGCAAGGCGCGTCTTGCTTGTAAGGTATAGCGGGACAGGTCATGATAAAGGGAGACCAGATGGCCCTCGAAGTCCCAGGATCTGTGGGAGCGTGCTTTCAGCATGATGTCCTCTTTCTCCGCATAATTGTGGAGGCAACAGATGACGTCTTTGGGAGGGTCACCCGGGCCACCGACAGATCTCAGGGCTCTTTGTGCGCGATTAAGCTTAATGGGTTTCCTACCGGGGTCCACAGGGAGACCAAGGATCATCGAGAAGAGCCTATTCAGTAGCCCACGGAGGTCTTCGAGGCGTCCACCTTCCGGCAAACCTCGCACCCGAATGATCGATCTGCGGCCGCGGTTGTCGAGATCCTCCAGACGGTAGAATAAATCGGCCAATTTCGTGGAGTAAAGGCGATCAAGGTGAGTAAGACGGTGATCCACTTCCCGCGCCCTGGTTTCGGTAGCCGTGAGCCGCGTGTCTAGGCGCGCCATGTCAGTGCGCAAGGCCGTAACCCCCGTTTGGACCGTCTGGGCATCCGGGCGTAGATGTGGAGGATCATCCTCCCCATTCCGGAGGCTCGTGGGGGTCGGCGCCATGTTGGATTCAGTGGCCCGGGACTGCAAGAGAGCCGGAGTATGGAAAAACTCCCTCACAGACGGAGTCGCCGGGTCCGCAGGTACCCTCTTGGTCGTGCCCATCGCCGGCGGAAAAAGGTGCTTTTGCCGAGTTTAGAGAGCGGGTGGCACGGAGCTACAGGATTATGCGACCATCTTCCCCGCCAGGTCAGCCACGCCCCCTATCAAAGTTTTTTTATTCTGCTGTTTGTATTTAACATAATTTGTTTATTAAATTATTTTAAATAAATGAAAAATTTACATTCATTTTTTTTACCCGATTAATCGATTAATCGAAAAAATAATCGGCCAACTAATCGATTATTAAAATAATCGTTAGTTGCAGCCCTAGATGGGAATTTGAATCACAAACCATGTATTTTCCACCACCTTTAACAGTTAGGGTTGAGAAAGGTCATTGAATCAAATAGATACCAAAATCCCCCTCGGTGGAGTCAATGGCAGAGAAATCGATGGAACCTCTGGTTATATATGGCGGTGATGAAGAAACAGACACCACATTGTATCAGGGCTGTTTGGAGGTAGTGAATGGGTTTATATTTAACACATCCATGCTCACACACAATTACACATCCATGCTCACATACACACAAGTACACATTATTATTATTTATTGTTTTATATAGCACCATCAAATTCCGTAGCGCTGTACAATGGGTGGACAGGACATAATTACTATAGAACATAATAATTAGACAACAGGTGAGGAGGGCCCTGCCCAAACGAGCTTACAATCACATCCATGCTCACACACACACAAAATTACAGATCCATGCTGACACACACACAATAACACATTCATACTCACACACACACACACAATTACATATCCATGCTCACACACTTAGACATTCATGCTCACATTCATTCATACATCCATACAAACAAAAAAACATACCCCCGCCCACCTCCACTTACCTATCCCCGCTCCTGCAGCTTCCTCTCCGGTTGCTCACACACTGTGCGGGCACCCTTGGTTTCACCGTGGGGTCATATAGGGGTAACATGCCCCCGAGATGCTTGTGTCTCCCCGTGCTGGTTCAAAATAGTTTAATTTTCAATCGATACGAGGAGACAGGAGCAAGGGGTCGCAGCGGTGACAGGGTACCTCTAGGGGGCTGTAGTTACGCCAGTGAGCACCGTTACAATAAGCCATCTGTCAGCAGGAAGCCGGTGGTGCAGCCTTCCGCTGACGGAGGGGAGTCCGGGCTCTGAACAGAATGGAAGCATCAACTAAGTAAAGGGGAATTTCTCTTAATCTCCTAAGGGCAAGATTGTGCAGACCTAAGGTTCTACAGCAACAACCTATCAGTGGATGCTTCCGTGGCACATGACAATTAAATGTTCCTGGTATAAAATTATGAACAAGGCAAAATTCCACATGACCTGAACAACAAAGATAAATTCTCATTTAGGTTGCACCCATCTGCAGATCCTAGCCAAAGATTTAATCTTCAAAATTTTGCGCTTGTTTACTTAAACTGAATGGTTCGGCACCAAATATTTATGAAACATACCACACATTTCTGGCAGACTGAAGCCGAGATACCGCCTGCTCTTATCTCAAGTTACAAGTAAAAACATTTTTCATGTATAGACAATAAATTCCCCGACCGGCACCGCAGCTAAGAAACTCAGAGATGTGAGTTCTGTGTTTTTTCCATCCTGTGAGCCTCATGGGCTTCATATGATTATTCCCTGTAATGATAAAGAAATGTATCAATAATGAAGTATAGACATATGTTATATGTGTAACATGAATATATCATTCTCACATTCTGTGCCGCCAATATTAACTATTTAAGGGTAGTATTCAATGAAACATAGACTATGTTTATAACGCAGACTATGTTAAAGTTGTTGTTCCACTTAGACAAAACATTAATTGCCATCTCTGACGTGTTCAGTTTATATAGATCTTATTAAATCTTTATTTATTTATTCTTTCCTTTGAAGCTTTAAATCACATAGAAACAAGACAGAAAATTATATAGGGGAACATCAGCCGTCCTTTACAATGGTTTTTTTTTTTCTAAATAAATATATGTAAGTAATAAAAACCGTCTGGTTTATCATCAATGATATATCTTATCCCCCATAATTACTTTGCTTTCCTGATGTTTCACGCGAGATTCTCCAGCACTCTCGAAGCTCGCCCTTGTGACCCGGAAGTCTCCTGAAGATCAAAGCGCTGCAGAGATTTCATCTCACCTAAAACCCATTTACTAAGCAAACATTACTAAGTTATACCGCCAAAAAAATGTCGGAGGTCCCCTTTTGGAAGCTTTAAGGTCCCACTAAACATGTTGTTTTTCACTGTAAAAGGGGGAATTACAGTACAGAACATCGCACCCTGCATTACCAACATGCAATCTCCAAGGGGCTTCCAGGTCCCTAAAACTAGCTTCTCAAATAGCAGAGGATCGTGGCTGGATGAGTACTTGCATGGAACACGGAAATAAGTGATGAAGTTGCTGTTTTGTGACACATTCCTTAAAACCATAGAACACTAACAAAAGAATCGAAACGTACGGCGGGAGCTCCCCTTTAGGAAGTCGATTACGCGTACTTTATTGAGATCAAAAGTCAGCCTTTTACGGTCGGAGAAGCATTCGAAAGGAAATCATCATCATCAAAGATTGTGCAGACCTCACTTTAAGGTTGTATGGCAACAACCTATCAATGGACGCTTTTGTGGCACATGACAAGTCGCCCTGGGATAAAATTATGAATGAGGCAAAAGCTCACATGACCTGACATTGAACAGTACCGGTGTTTCTAGTGCTGCTAAGTGGGCTAGCACCTTTAACCCCCTCAAGACCGGGACGTACCTGGTACTTCCAGGTCAAAGGTCACCGGCAGACCTGGACGTACCAGGTACGTCATCGATGATGCGCGATCCAGCGTCGCTTTGAACTCGGAGATCGCGAGGGGCGGCTGCTACTGACCACTGGGTGTCCCCAGCGATCCGTAGCAACCACTCCCCCTCAATTCCGTGCACGTGATCGCTTTGCAGCGAATCACGAGCACGGAATTTAAATATTTAAAAAAAAAACTGCGGTCTTCAAGTGAAGACCCAGTTTTCCAATGCCGGTCCGGAAGGGGTTAATACCTGTTAACCTCTGGAACGCCATGGAAGTTTAGTTTGAAATATCTTTTAGGCTCTTAAAACGTGGAGCCTACAGACTGTGAAGAAGCAACCGTGAGAATTAAGGGGAAAGGCGATCGGTGGAATGCGGAGAGACACAGGAAAGCTAAAAATAACCGCAAATGGTAAAAAAAAAAAAAAATAATAAAAACAGAGCAGAACATGAGAAATCGGCAGAGACGAAGCTGGTGGGAATAATAGGAAACCAGACAGACTGTTTGTTGTCAAAAAGGAAATCTTTGGTGCTGGAGGTAGAATAATTTCAGGAAATTCTCACCGGCCCATCATGGACTAACCCTTCCCAACACTTTATGTCTTGGATTTTGCATGAATTACATGGGCTATGCTAGCATATTAACTCTTTACGTTCCTAAGAGGCGCCACTTTGACGAAATAAAAACAAATATTATTTTAGATCCCAATTTTCAATGCAAAAAAAAATAACAATTACATTTAGGTTTTCATCCTTTTAATGAATTAATCTCATCTGTCTAGGGGTGCGTCTGCGAATGACGGAAAGCTTTTAAAGAGAAATTAGCGAAATTAAATAGCGAAATTGATGCATTGCTGCAAATTTAAAGGAACGCAATGCCCTTTTCTTTACATTTCGGCTCAATCTGCTTCCTCACCTTTCCCCGCCAATGATCAGTAGAGATACACTGGACTTTCGTAGCTAGTCCCTCCATTCTTAAGATTGAAAATGCCGTTACGGCTACTCAATTGGCTAGTTAATATTAATTTCATTGATTAAAAGGAAGAGAAGGGCCGGCAAAGGCTCTGTATCCGTGAAAATACATTTCTTTAAAGGCTCAAGCGATAACAGGGTTAGAGGCAGAAAATATATGACTCTCAAGCTATTGTGCGCTGAAAATGGCTAGCACACTAGGCAACGTGTTCTTCCTATTAGCCAGCCAAAGTATTAAAAGAAAAAAAAATTAAAAGAAATCCAGCTTTTTATTAAAAAGAAAAAATAAGAAAGGAACTTTACATTTTTTTTAAAAAATCCTAATTTTTACTTGGAGAGTCACAAAAAGTCTACATTCTTTGCATTGAATAATAATTTAAACCAGTATATTTATATTTTCTGTATTTGATTTTTCAGGGTTCAAATGAATTGATTTTAATTCCATAATTTGCATGTGACTCTTTAGGTACTGTATAAAATTGTCAATGCAAAGTATAAAAATAAAATATTTCTCACCTTGCCTGAAGCCTTCAGACAGAATATAGGTCTGGTTTTCTCCGTTTGTAAGTTGTATGGAAATTAGACTTGGGCGCCGGCTACTCTTCGTATTCCACGAATATTCGCCCGTTCCTGTGTTCGGTTTGGGCGAATATTTGTGTAAATTCTTCGTATTCGTTTTTTATTTTCTTTGTTTTTTGCCGTTTTTTTTTAGAAAGGGTTAATACAGGAGATTTGGCACCAGGATTTTAAAGGTCTGTATTAGCAACTTTGGTCACCGACAGGGGCCTGCTCTGCCACCATGTTAGTTTTCGCTTCTTTGGTATTCTGCCGGTTTTCCACTCAGCCTCTATGTCTGATCTTTGTATTAGATGTTTGTATTAAAATTGTGAAAAACCGAATACAAAATATTGTTACATTTTATTCTGTTATAAACTCTCTAAAAGTGAAAGATGTTAAAAAAACCCCATTTTTATTATTATTTAAGTACCAGTAAATCCTAAAAAAAATAAACTTAACTCAAACTGAATGTCATGTTTCAATATGAACAAATAATAAATTGTTAATATCTCACAGACACGCTGAAAGCTTAAAACTGAAGAAACACCAGAATATTGAAAACTCAAACTTGTTCAATTTACTCAACAAGTAACAACTTTCATAAAAATAATTACAGCTGCGTTTGTGCAACAGTTTTATTAAAATTTAAGCCGAAGGTTCTCATGGAAATAAAAATAATAATAATACTATCACAAAAAAACAGGCATTTTTTAAATAAAAGGCAAAATGGATATTTATTACACTTTCAGGTAGGTGCGTGCTTTTGAACAAATGACTATAGGAGCAGAATTTCTATAACCTCTGATTAGTTACCTGTCCTCCTAATTTAATTTTAAGAGAGTTGATCGGTTGAAGGATATTTTAATACAGTTTTTTACACCCAGTACTAGGTTTGGATATATGCGATGGGTTAATCTATATTTAACACAAGGCAGTAGGATAAGAAGCTACCTTTTGTAGATCGGATGAAATGATACAATACAGCCCTATAAATAAAATGTCACGTTGAGGATTATTGTAGGTAATGTGATATTATGAAACTATATTGGGGGTTCATCAGCCAAAGAGGACAATAGTAGATTGTGGTCATTTAGCATTAGCCTAGCATCGTCTCAGCTGGAGACAACAATTGGTCCTGCTACCTAGGCATTGTTTCCTTAATAAAACAAAGCAAGAATTCAGCGGATACCCAGCAAATTCCATAAAAAAAAACTACGGCATTAATATTGGGGATAAGCACTGCTTATACCATGCATTACACAGGGCCAGATTGGCCTTTGTTGTAGGATAAACTTGCCATCAATGGCCCTTTACAATAAGTAGACATTAAATGTGATGGTTCTGTATAAATCAGTACATAATAATAATACCTAGTGAAGTTAACTGAAGCTGCAGTTATCCTGCAAACGCTCCTCAAAACTCTTGTTTTAGTGAATAAAACCCACAGTGTACTCCATCATTCAGCAGGAATGACCACCAGTTTCGGCCAAGCTTGGCGTAAGCCTGGGCCTAAACGTCGTGGGGTTATCTACAGACTCTTTACCGTACTGCCTAAGACTTCATTAGCGTTGCCATAAAGCATCAGCTCAGTGTGGTGTTTGGGCAGGGAAGCCACCCAAAATATGGCAGCCTCCAGTCTGCAGATAATGTGAGGTTATTGGAACAAAAAATAAAGTTTTTTTTATCAGTATTAACTTTTGGATCGAATGATCACGGAGAAGAATGTTTGTGTTCCTATGGGGCTTCCGCTTTAAGAGGAAGAGACCCTGTGTATGACTGCATGTCCCTGAGTAACCTGCCCACCTCGTCTGACTCATCCCCTCACAGCACAGCTGGGCCCCGGCCGAAACCATCCACCGCTCCTCCCCTTTAGGCTTCCCCCCGCCACCCATTTACATGACGTCGCCCAGTCTCTTTAACCGAGAAGTATGTACGGGAACCCGCGCGACCCAAACCTCCTTTCGGTGCGGTAGCGCATCCGGCAGCATCTGCTCCAACCTCTGAGAGCCGCTCCGTGATTGGAGCGCGAGAGAGCAGCCTGTTGTTAGCGCGCTTGTAATTGGACGAGCGCCCAGCGGCATGTGTGAGAGCTCTGGCTTTGTATACAGTGAATCGAGCACGGCCCTTTAACAATGGATGGGGGTAGCTCGGCGGATTGATGGACGGGGACTGTCACCGTGAGGCTCGGCTGCGAGGGGTGCGATATGAGCTTGGGCGATCGGGAGCTGATCACTGACTGAGGTCGGTGTTGGGGGGGGGGTGATTCGGTCTGTGGATGGGGGCTTTAGCCGGGGCAGATCCTGGCCGGAGGGGGGCTTTGTTGGCTGCAGGAATAAAGGAGTGACCGTGTCCATTTATTAGATCTCCGTCTACACGGGCCATCAGTGCACATTTACCGTGTGTCCGGCATTGTTCTCATTGTTCATTCAAATTCCTATTCATTTATATTAAGAATTTTCATTTAAAATAAATGCATATTTTCTTTAAATATATATATATATTCACACAGGACTTTAAAGCAGGTATAACCTTTTATTTTACACCTGAAACAGCAGAACAATGTAAATTTAACAAAAATGTCAATTTTATATGAATTTCCCATTTAATTTTTATAGTATTTTTCTTCCTTTGCATTTTATTTACTGATTTACCCCAAAAGTAGCTAGCAGAATTACAAAAAAAATAAATAATCTGAATGAACTGCAGGTGGGCTGAGTCCACAGGAGCTGAAGGGTTAAAGTGTAGGTTGCCTTTAATTAAGTGCAAATAAGGATGGGTAGGGTATTTGCGGGTTTTCTTTTGCTCTCATTTGAAAACATTTCCTTTGTATGGAAAGTTGAGCTCCCTGAAGTAGCTCTGCTTATTCCTTCCTAACTTTGTGTTACAGGAGTGAATTTTGCTGCCCCCCCCCCTTTTCGTTTCCCCATCCGCTTATTCCTCCCCATGCGATGGAGCTAGAGGGGCTGTGGTGGAAGGGACAGCTTGCGGCAGACATCCACCAGGCTCTCCGGTATAAAGTAAGTATAAGTTCCGTTAATGTTCCGTGTGTCGGCTCGGGCCGATATAGGGTCACTCGTATTCATAGTCTATATTTGTTAGGGTGAATGTGATGGATGCATACGTTTCTTTGATGTAAGGAAGGTTAGTTAACTTTACTGAGAGGGTGGCGGATAAGAGGAACAGCCTCCCAGCAGAAGTGGTAGAGGCTAATGCATCCCAATGCACGGGCGGATGGGTCCTGAATGTAAGACGAGACCAACGACTGAAGGTCTGGGTTATAACGGGCAGATTAGATGGGCCGTGACTGGCATCCAGTTCTATGTGTCTGGCTAATTATATATATAAATTATAATATAATATATAAACTATAATATATTTTATATATAATATAATATTGTCCTTTTATTTTATAGTGAAATTAAAATGCACGTGGGGGGTAGTAGTTGCCCTCTGATCCCGGTGTGAGTGATGTTGCCCACGGGCAGCGGTGTTTCACTGTCCTGGGGGGGGGGGGGGGTAAGCCAGCTGGTAACGTCCCGGTGCTCCGTTTCACGCCGCGGTGTTAAGTAGCAGGGAGTCCTCTTCTCCCTCGGGACGTCTCTGTTGTGAAAGTCCATTCCGAGCCCCCGCTGCCGCAGCAATAGATTTTTCACAGTTTAAATCCTTTTGTTAGTCAACAGCGGGCCGGAACGACTCTCATAACAGCGAGCCGGCTAGTATTTCAGGCACAAACGTCTCTTTTGTTATTAAAGCGCTCCTCCTCGCAGCCAGCGGAGGTTTCTATTTTTTAATTCCGCGCTTCAAAGTCTTGTTTTCTCACTTTTAAAAAGTTTGTTGTTTTGCGTCTGGTGGAAATGCATTTTTTTTTCTCCCCCGACCACCCCCTTATGCTTTTTAATTCCTTCAGCCCCCTCTGTTGAGTGGATTATGTTGCTATGGTTACCCACATTAATTATTTGGATGAATTGTGGCTTCTTAGAGGCATGGCATGTCTGTAATCTGCATTATTCAATTAGTCCTTTGGGACTTTTAATCATACAAGTAGAAAAACGTATGCATTTTTTTTGATGATTTTCCCCAAAATTGTAGGTTTGTAGATTAAGCGACCCAAGTACTTTTGACCCTTTCTGCTTAGTATATTTTCCTATCATTACTACTTGTCTACAAGAAAAATATATTTATTCGATTTATTAACATATATATTTTCTTCTATATAAGAACCAATCAAATTTATTATTTTGGAATTATTTGATTATTTAAGATAATTCTACTTGATTTATCGACCGCCAACTTTCTGCAACGCTTGGTTTCTAAAAACTTGAAATATAAGCAATGTCTTTAGCGCTGCTGTTCAAGAGAAGGTCGCGTTTATCGAAAGCTTGTTATAACAGGGCTGAGCCCACCCGCTATTAATGGACTCCAATTCCCATCATCCTCACTCAGCTTTGCAGAGCCAACCCACAACAGGCTTCGGCAGCTCTACATCCTTCAGCTGTTAGGTAGAGAATCCCGTCTATCCGAGTAGGGCTTTTCTGCTTGACTTCCACTCCTATCATCCCTGGGCTTATAGGCGCCGTGGTCTCTTGCCATCTCCTGTATTAAAACCTGGTTTTTCCAACTTAAATATGGAAGCGCTTTGGGGTTTTGAAGCGTAAGGCAATTCTAAATGTTGGGTACAGGTGTCGCTTCGGAGAGAAATGCCGGGCTTTACAGCGCATGTCTGTGATAAATAATGGCGGATACAAGCTCTGGCTATCTCCTGGAATTTGTGCTTTTTTATATTGTTTAGAAACGAATGAAAACATTAGCTTTTTATGTTTTTCTTTTTAAAATCACTTCCACTTAAACGAAGACATTTTTTTTTTTAGATTGAGCTATTTTTGTAAGTCGGGTTCCCTGTTCCTTTTTATTCTCGTCTACAGGGGCAGCAGGTGGTGTAGACACCTTGGGAGCGGATTCTCTCCTGGGGAAACACCTTTATCATTATTAAGCTAAAGAGTTTATATTGTTTTTAGATTAGACTCTGGGGGGTAAATCCCATTCCCTATCACACACAGGTCACCTCTCTTTTGTTTTTATTCAAGTCTAAAAATGCAAATGGTGGTTAGACCGGGCGCATCGGATGTCTTAATGGAAGTCTACGAGTTGTTTGTGAATGAATGGCGTCCGCCATGCTGGTGTGACGTGCCTTGTGTTTAATCATTGTGCTGTCTCTGTTTACTTAGGAACTCAAGCTTCCTTCCTACAAAGGCCAGTCTCCCCAGCTGAACCTAAGACGCTACTTTGCGGACCTGATTGCCATCGTCAGCAATCGCTTTAAGCTCTGCCCCACCGCCCGACATCTTGCCGTCTACCTGCTGGATCTGTTTATGGACAGATATGATATTTCCATCCAGCAGCTTCACATCGTGGCTTTATCCTGTCTGCTTCTGGCCAGTAAGTATTCCATCTTTCCGTCCGTGCGCGCACATCCTCTGACCCTTCGGAAATATGATGTATATTGTTTGTACGGGACTAAAAATCTAAAAAGCCTTGAAGAAAATGTATTAAAGTGTCATTAAGTAAGACTCTCTTACGTTAAGAATCTAATAAGAAACATCTTATCGACCTTATCGATTTTTTTTTTATTTTTTTAATTATATTATTTTTTATTATTTATTTATTTCTATTTTTATTACTTATATCATCTTCCTATTGCATGTTGTATTCCTCAATTTAATATTTATTTGGAAGAACTATATCAGTTGCCCAAATTTAAATTATGGGAATTTTCTTTTTTTTGTTTTTTTTTTAAAGGGAGGGTTATTATTAATTTCTGTTTCTTTAGAACAATCTGAGTTTGCAGGTATATTACGCCCCCCCCCCACTAAAACCGAATAACTCCAGGCTCCCGGTTTACAGATGTTTATCTGCAGGGCCTTCTTCTTGATTCTTTGAGTCCCAAACCTGACTTGTTCTTGTTTAGCACTTCTTATCGCTGTTAGTGTCTGGTGTCGCAACAGTGTCACAACTCTCTGGATTAATGTATAGGGACGAGTATTTAGTCTAGATGGGTATAAATAGCTCAGTTTCTCTAAATTCCCAGCCTTTTCTTTATTCCAGCTGTCGCACCCCCATCCCTGCTCTCCAGGATATTTCTTTCTGACATCATCATCCTCTTAAAATTGAAAGAAAATACTTCATTCTATGAACCAAAAAAGTTGTGTTACCATTAAAAAAAAGCTATTTTGTTTTTTCCCATAAAGTAATAAGATTACAAAAAAAGTAAGTTTTATAAACATCAAGATAATTGAGCTCTTACTCAGGGACCCCCTGTTTTGTTTCAATCATACTTGAGCGACTACAGCTTTAGGTGTATTTTTAAAAAATAATGTTTGTTTTGCTTTTTTTTACTACTATTGTAGTAACTTCATATTTTCAGTGTGTGTGGGGGGCCATTATAAAATAAAAAATATATATATTCATAACCTAATTTTCTGTATATTTATGCAGAATGTGATTTTTTTTTTTAATTTATTTGTTTATTATTATTATTTTTTTATTTTTTTTTAGCTATTTGTCAGAAAGCCAACAGGTTAACTGGATATACCGGTCGTAAAGTATTACCCCTGTCTGAGCGAGAGGTGCTAATTATTAACCCTGTGTTGGTACCATAGCAGAAATTCTCACCTGTCTTAACGAGGCTGAAAGTGTTTCAGCCCCGACATGCTTTGGTAACCTGATATTCTACCATCAGGCATCACTTTTAATGAAATGACCTCTTTGGGGGGGGGTCGATTTTGCTTTTTCTTAGTTTTATTTATGGATAATCCTCCTAGTTACTTCAATAGTCCATAGACGTACTCAGTAACTACAATTAATGCATATTTTATATCAACGGTATGTTTGTTACAAAATGTTAAAATTCCTGTTAGAAATTAGAACATTTGTTGCTTTATTATTATTATCTTGGGTGTGAAGGCACATTGGATACAGAAGGAGACTGTGGTTTTCTGTAGCTATGTTAATTTAATAGAATTAGTTTGTTTTTTTGTATTGTGGCTTGTATTTGAATAAATACGTACCGAAGCCCACAGTATTCAGAGCTCGCGTTTGCCCGGTTAATATATTCTAGATGATGCCAATGAATATTCAGAATAGCGGAGAATTAACAATTGTTGGTGGGATTTCGCTGATAAGGTCAGTTTGAGATGACCGCATATGTAACAAGCAAGTGTCTGTTTGCAGTTCAATGGGGGCTGTAGGCTAGATGTAGAAGGCTGGCGTCTATAGTGTCTATAGGGTGAAAAAGTATCCTGCGTTTAGCCGCTGGGGACGGCGTGATGGCCAAAAGCGATGGTTTGGTCCATGAATTCTTCTCACACTGTTGCCGTCATTATAAACACTTGTCTGTGCGTTTTGAAAAGAAACCCAAGTTTGGTTTCTTCATTGGGGGAAAAAGTTTTTAAATTAAAAGGAAAAAAAGTTGAAAACTTTGTAAATGTGGTTAAAGTAGCAGTAGATGAGATCAAAACCCATACAGTGGATTGTATTATAGCGTGTATGTTGGTTCAACCCTTAAGCTTGGAATGTTTTATTCACCTTACCTACCTAACCCCTAGGTAAATTTGAAGATAAAGAAGATCGAGTACCAAAGCTGGACCAGCTGAACAGTCTGGGATGTATGACCAACATGAACTTGGTGCTAACCAAACAGAATTTGCTTCACATGGAGCTTCTGCTGCTGGAAACATTTGAGTGGAACCTATGCCTTCCAACCCCTGCTCATTTTATCGAGTACTACTTGTCCATTGCTGTTCATGACACTGACCTCCATGATGGCTGGCCCATGATCTGCCTGGAGAAGACCAAGATATATATGGCAAAATATGCCGATTACTTCCTAGAAGTATCTTTGCAAGGTACGTCATTCATCATTTTTTTTTTAACTTATCCTGAAATTCCTGATTTCGGATCTCGATCTTCATCGTTGGTTGTCTTTCTCTTTCAGATCACGTGTTTTTAAATTACATCCCTTCGCTGGTTGCTGCTTCGTGTGTCGCAGCGTCTAGGATTATCCTGCGATTGACGCCAACCTGGCCGACGAGGCTGCATCGCCTCACCGCCTACGCCTGGGACATCCTTGTGCCTTGTGTCGAGAGATTACTGATGTAAGTTTTGAGTGGTTTGAGGTCTTGTTATACAGAATTAATGATTGTCATTTCCACAATCACTAGTTTGGCTGTTGAGTACATGGCATCTTCAGAAAGATCTTGATTTTGTGCTTCTTTTGGGTTTTTGAAGTATGCGACTGTTACTTAGAGAATCTGGATTTTCTAAATGCAGTCTGTTTTTGTCATTGTGTCGCTATTATTAGTGTAGAAAATACGTAGCCTTATTGTAATTCATTTACCTGTTCTACAGCACTGCAGAATAAGGTCCTGCAGGTCCGACAGCCCATGAGGTTTAAAACAGAAGCTCCCTGGGTATCTCGTCTGCCATCTCTTTAGTAGACGCAGGTCTAAAACTGTACTGTATGCTGTGACCACTAGAATACGCTTAGATCTACTAATTTTACATTAGCTATTAATTTGCCATTACTGGTGCTTCGTAAACCCCCCGTTTAATAGAATGTCAGAAGCCTTAATTGGAGGTGATGGAGACCACACGTTCTGTAGGACACCATGAAGGCGGTTGAGATACATTGTTACGATTGGCAGAGACGTTTCATATAGTGTGAATCAGAATTAGCGGTTACGCTTCCTTTCTTCTGTTGCTTTGTTTCATTGGGGACCTTCGGGGAGAAAAAGTCGAGTTTTTGATCTATTGACCGAAGTGAGCAGAGTTGTGCCTGCGGTATCTTGTGTTTCTGAAGCAAGGTTGCTGGAAGCATCCCGCAGTGCAGCGCCGCAGAATACTAAAGATCTATAGAATTCTTTATCTATAAAGACTTTTTATTGCCTGCACGGAAATACTAAAGGTCATGGGTAGCATTACAAAGCTCACTTTTTACCTTGTGCCTTCTCACATTAGAAATAAAGATTTTTTTTTTTAAAGCAGTATAGGGGGAAAAAAAGCAACCCCCCCACCTCCTGCAAGGAGCTTCCATGTCAGCCGAGTGTAGAAGGACATGCTCTTAATGGCAC
This sequence comes from Spea multiplicata, assembly GCA_009364415.1. Classification (NCBI taxonomy): domain Eukaryota; kingdom Metazoa; phylum Chordata; class Amphibia; order Anura; family Pelobatidae; genus Spea; species Spea multiplicata. The sequence goes on from VKOC01015969.1 coordinate 14,141, forward strand.
GTGTGTCTTGTACGTTGATAGCAAATGTATAAATCTGCATGCAGACATCGATCGGTTGATGAGATCTTCCAACAGGTGCTTTCAAAATATTGAATCTGTTTTTTCACATTCTTTGTATTGATCGGTTCAAATTATCTACATGAGGCAGAGCAGTTATCTCCTGCCTATGGTCCGTGATTGACTGGGTTCCTTCGTTGACCCTGTATCATCACTATGGGGATCCTTTATTCCGTCTAAAGGGATGGTGTCCTGGCCACATTCCTTCTTTAAGTCTGCTTTTGCTAAGGTGTCCACAGAGCGTTTCTCTGTCTTTCTTTGGGATCTCGGTTTTCGGCGTGGTGCATTGTAAAGGGAGAGCCGCACATGTTCATTCACCGCACATGTTCATTCACCGCACATGTTCATTCACCGGGGGCTCTACGGCTCTGGACAGATGGATAAGCAAAGTGACACCCACCGGATACAAAGCTCTCATATGTCTGTGAGAACCGTTAAAAGTCTCCGCTGCAGCTGCATAGATAGTAACCCTTTATTGTCTTCACGTCGTTCTTTTGCTGGGTAAAGCAGTGAGGAATACAGAGTCCTAAATACCTTCCTATTGGGATTACTACAGCAAGGAGGGTCCTGCTCAAATGAGCTTACAATCTAAAAGCAGGTTGGAGTGGACCGGCCACACAGGTTCAACCATAGTCTTAAAATAAATAAATAAAAAATATTACGCGGGTGAAGACTGGGGAGTAAGAGGGAATGGTGGGAGGCACGTGGCGTGGCAGGTGGTTGGCTCCATTGAACTCGCAGGATTTGGGGAAACGACAGATCCGCTTTAAGGCATTGCAGAAAATGTTGTTAAATGTCACCCCAGTAAAAGAGTTTTTTTGTTTTGTTTTTATGTTTTTTGTTGACCAGTTCCGTTTTTTTTCCTTTCAGCGCGCATGACAACGATGTCAAAGAAGCCAACAAGCATAAACCGCAACTGGGACACGCGGCAACCCAGTGTCTGTTTCCTCCTCCGTCGCCAGCTCCGCCGCAAGCTCACGTCCAGCAGCACGTGCCTCCGTACCTCCACTCCCAGCATCCTCACCAGCTGCCGTTCCACCACCCAGCTCCGCAGCCGCAGAGCTGCCAGCAGGTGATATCGGCTGCCCACGCGTCCGCTTACCCCCTGCAGACATGCACGTCCGGCATAACGGCCACCGTCCAGGCGCGGGGGCACATACAGAGCGCGGCCAGCATGTCGTTAGCCACTGTGCCCATAGAAATCAAGCCATGCATCGCCATGTCCTACAACAGAAGCTACCAAGTGAACGGACACTACCCCTGTATAACGCCGTGCTTCGAGAGGTGATGCAAGCATATCCAAAACATCGAACTTAACTGCCGATCTAATACATACTGTGAATTCTACAGTCGCGTTTTTTGTTTTCTTTTTTCCCTATTGTTTTTTTCTTGTTTTTTCCAAAAGAAAAGCAAAAGCGATACAAAGAAGTGTCTGTTACATTGGAACAAAGAGGGAGGGCAAAGAAATAAACTGATTCTATTAACTATGAAAACACTTAAAAGCGATCCGTCCCGCGTTGCAGACATGCGATTGGCCGATAAGCAAGCTGGTTTTCAGGGAAACTCTTCAAATAATGCAAAAATGGTTATTTTTTTATGAAGGAGATTTGCAGTATTAACCTTTAAACTAATACAACGTGCTCCGGGCGATGTTACGTTCATTCATACGCTTTCCAAATCGAATGCGGTGGGTAACCCGTTAAACGCGGACAGATCCGTTGCACTCCGTGTTTAAAAAATGATCTAATTCCGTGTATACCTCAAAGCGAGTCTTTCTGGAGGAAAAAAAAAGCAATATTCAACACAAACTCAGGGAAATAATCGGTAATCTATTATCCTTCATGCTGCTGGTGTATATTGAAGATAGACGTGTAATATTTAGTGGTTTTTGTTTGGCAAATATCGTCATTTTTGCTGCTCTTGTCACCTACCAGAAAATGCCGAAACTCCCACCAACTAAGTGAAAATTAACTTTTTTTCATCTTGTAAGAAATGTGTGATTTTGGAACATCTTTTGTTGCGAGGGGAGGGTATGTGAAGCAAAAAATTCAAGCCTATTGGTATTTTTTTATATATAAATATATTTTTTCCTTTTTTTTTTATTTTTAGGTAGGGACTCGATACTGTAGTTAGCATAACATATAGGTGCTTTATTTATAAGCCAAATAAAACCATCCTTTTTTTTTTTTTTTTTTTTTATTCTAATTTTTGGGCCTTACGTGGCCCCAAGTATTGATTGTTACCACTTTAGAACAAATATATATAGCTGGTAGGACAGCTAAAATAGGTGTGGCGGAGGGGGGTACTTCCTACATCCTTTTTGGGGGGGGAATATGACGTCTTCCATAAAAATAAAAAAAAATTATAATTAACGCAATGCAGTGAGGATGGTCCTGGAAGTCCCCTATTATTGTATTATATATTTGTGTTTAGTTGTAGGATATCATCTCCCTTTATTCCCTCCAACTTGTTCATTTTTTTGTGAATTTTTTTTTTAAATTTTATATTTGTAATGCGGTTTATTCGTAGCATTCCATTCTGACAATTTCCATAAAGATCTTGAACTACCTCATTCTTATTAAGGTCCATCCAGTCCAGAAATGACAACTTGAAGTTCAGCTAACCCGTGAGCCGTAGTTACTTCGATTAAAGCGGCTGAGGTTTTTTGTTTTTTTTTTTGTTGTTGTTTTTTTTCCCCTTCTTTTCACCAGTAACACTATGACATAATAGCAAATTACACTGGATTTGATCTGTGGAGAGGAAGGATAGAATTGATATGTATGTACACTGTTACTGTACCATTTTGATTATTTTTTTTAATGGTTTTATAAGGCAGTAAAACCTGATTTCAGTACACTACATTTTTATTATTTATTGTCGCATTGCCTTGTTTTGTGTAACTGCATATCGTCATAAAAACGACAGCCAAAGGTAAATGCACTGTGAGCTGTTACAGCTAGATAAGAAAGAACTTTAACACATCGAACGACGCTTTATTTGATAGCAAAAGCCAAAATGTTGTGGATTTTTTTTTTTTTTTTCCTCTTCTTATCGGAGCTTATGAAAAGTGGTCAATGTGTTTAACCACAACAAAGAATTCTGGGTGAGTGCTATGCACTTCATTGTTTTAATAAACATTTTCTTTGCCTAACTTCTTCTGTGTCGTTTGTTGGCTTGTATGATCGTTCTGTACTAACATACTTCAAAAAGTCTCACGGTGATGAGGAGAGCGGGTCTAAAGGTACCCGAAAGTTGGCATTCCAAGGAGAGTTCTCTTTGAGCGAGCGTCAAAGCCACCGGCGTTCTAAAACTGCTCGGCAGATCAAGCGAGTACCTGCGAGAGAAAGCTTGGCCCTCTGGCCTTAGGTTGGGAAAGCATGAAGCCCCAAGGTCGCTAGAAGTCCCAGACCTTGGTCCAGGTCTACACACACACCACTTTTTTATTTATTTAGATTTTCTTTACATTTTTTTTTATTAATTTCTTTTCCAAAAAAATAAAAATAAAAAAAAAGCTCGGCTAGGAGTGTTTTTGTCAAATTTATTATACAGACTTATAGATAGAACACAGCCAGGAGGACCCTCTGACCTACAAAAAAAATTATGGAGGAAAGCTGCTACCTTATTATTGGGCCAACACGTAAAGTCACATGGGCATTCGGAACCCGCGGCAATCTATCCCGTTGGAATAACCTCTGGGGTCCTGAAAGCTTTTGTAATTTTGCATCTTTTTTTCTATGTTGACCCGATAAAAGGCATCAACCTCTGCTAAAGGATCAGTTTTGTTACATTCTAAACCAGGGGGCGTCATCCCCCATAATGCTCTTTCAGATAAGGGGCTGGCTGAGGTTGGACGCCCCCGTTCTAAACCCTACACTGAGCTGATTCTTTATGGAATGTCTAAAGAAGTCCTGCTTATACAGTGGAATTCTTCCATCTGTAGACTTTTATGACTCAGATGGTCCCTCTAGATGATTAAGACTGAGACATTCTATCTGCTACAAGGCAATATTAAAAGAACCTCCGTATTTTTGGTTAGGCCAAGGTAACCCATGCAAAATAATTTTTTGTAACAGAAGAAAGCAGAGAATAATTATTTAAAAAAATAAAATAAAAATTAAGCGATCCTAGTATTAAAAGAAAGGTGAGGCAATGTGATTTTTGTTTGATAAACAGCCGTTTACCTACTAAATTAGCTTGCCTCCTGCGTAAAAGGTTTTCTTTCTCTCACTTTGGGAGTTTGTAATTAGCATTGTTTTAGACGTCTGTTTAACCCCTGAAGGACAATGGGCGGTCCCTAAACCCATTGAAAACAATGCATTTTGCATCATGTACGGGCTTTGTCATTAAGGGGTTAAACATTCTGCTTTGTTCTTAATCTCTCCCTAGAGACAGGGCCGGCTCGGAGAGCCCTTTCCATTGCTGGAGCCAGAAGAGATAAGACATTGTATTGAATATTAGTTTTTAGTTACTTCTAGATGTTTCTGCGATGGGCAAAAAAAAGTAAAGAAATGGCTAACTAAAAAAAAAATTGCTAGGCATAGAAGCTCAGAATTTGACGGCAGATCGGCCCATTCGGCCCATCAAGTCCTTGGCCTTGTCTTAGATTCAAAGAGTCTCATTCATGTTTCGACTCCCTTTGCTGTATTACCTTCTACCGCTTCTGCTGGAAGTCTGTTCCCTTTATCTGCCACTAAATGAAAACATTCTACATTCAAAATTGTGTGTTTAGTCCTAATTAAGGATTTTTGTCTAAAGAGTTAATGCAAATAGCCCAAAGCAGTCTAACCTAATGTTCTGTGCGGTCTAAAGTGACTTTAAACAGTTGTCACGTCACACTCTGTTTGTACAGGTGATGTTCCCCCCCCCCCGCCGTGCAAACTCTGTAGTGTTTTTTTAAATACCCCCCCTGTCAATAACAGGGGTAACTGGACTAGTAGGACGCCTGTAATTACCGTACGTTTATTTATATAGCGCCTGCAGATTCTGTAGTGTTGTTACATTGCTGGAAATTATTTCGTCTTGTTACATCTGCTAAGAGAATTATTTGGGATCCTTGTTTTATTATGAAAATGTTTTAAAAAGCTGGCTGAGCCTAATGGGATTGGCTAGCTCGCTCTTTAAACCCCAGACTTTGCCTGCTCTACTTAAAGCTTTAAGCAATTGAATATGGCCGGGACAACGAAGATGCATAATGACCCCCCCCCGGGTCATATAACGCCCGTTTGCCATATAACGGGCAAATCAGGTTTATCTCTATTTTCACGCCGGTTTCGTTAACGGAAAAAAGTTTCTTGCATTGATGCCCATTTTCATCCCAAACAGAAAAAATTGGCCCCCCTAAGTGCTAAACATGCGACGGGTAAAATTTACGCGCCTGCGTACAGGGCAAACGGCGGTTCAGCCATAAAGCGTGACCGTCTGCTCATGCGGACGGCGACTGGACTCTACCAAGACGGGTCGCTTCAGGGGGACGATAGAAAGTTTTAGACTGTATACGGTTTATCGTCCGAGCATTTTTAGGCTGCTATCCCTTTGTTGTGGTAGAGATATCCATATCTATATATACTGGTGTATGATGTCACTGCGATACTTAGATTTTTAGTAAATTCCTATAAAAAATGCAAAATACACATAAAATACGGTCATATTATAGCCAGGCCCTAATTTTACTGAAAAAAGGGAGATTATATTTAAGGTTAATGAGGCTACAGAAGAGATGACGGTAATAATGATAATAATGGTAATAATAATAGTAATATTATTACTATTTGATTTATATTTTAAGGCCATTATATACATTAAATAAAACACTCCTAGGGTATAGACATTCACTTAACGACCGTATCCCTGAGTGTGTGATGGATAGGAAATCCTGCGTTCTGTAACAATGTATCAGAGAAAGAATTAGTATCCAGCGATGCGATACTGCGCTCAGCACCCCCTGGTCTGCTTTGTGTCTGGGGAGGAATAGGTTGTGAAGTCATGATACTGCTATGTCAGGAAATCCTATAGGCTGCGTCTCCTCGGCCTGACTTCCTACAGCAATATTTCATTAAAGTGCCGCTTCATACAAAGTCCCGACGATAAAAAACACGTGGCTTCTCCCCATCTGTGTTGGAATCGTTAGATCACGCATTGTTTTCTGATTAGCAGCCGCTAGTTAAGAGCCTGTAGGGTTAGGAGGTGGATCTGTGGGGGGGGGCTACCGGTTTGTACTGCCCCGGCTTTTGTGGGCGACGGGAGTACCTGGGACCTCTGGTGAAGCTCTGGGTCTCCGGGTCACCACGGAGAAACTCTGGGTGGCGGGAGCGGCGTTGCGATACGCCCCACTCCTCGCCCACTTCCCCTCCAACCACAGCCAGCGTTCCTGCGTGTGGGACCACCCACTGATGTTATCGGACCACCCACTTATATCAGTGGGACCGCCCAGTGACATGAGCATGGACGCCTACCCGCATCCTGAAAAGGGAGGGCTCTGGGTAGCTGGATGGGGATCAGGAGCCCATTGAGGAGATCCTTTGACTGCCCCAGTAGGGGGACCACATCGGCCATGTTTTCCAAGACACACATAATTTGTACATATTGCTGACCATCCCAGATAAAATGCTGCCCTGCAGTATGTGGGAGGTATAGACTTATGGAAGGGATCCAGTCAGTCAGTTATACATCCCCCATACTGCAGGGCAGCATTTTATCTGGGATGGTCAGCACTATATGGACAAAAGTATTGGGACACCTGACCATTACACCAACAGGGACTTTGATGACGTCACATTCTAAATACATAGACAGTAATATGTAGTTGGTCCTCCCTTTGCTGCTCTTCTGGGAAGGATTTCCACAAGATTTTGGGGAGTTTCTGTGGGAATTTTTACCCGTTCATCCAGTAGAGCGTCTGTGAGGTCAGGCGGTGATGTCAGACGAGATGCTCGGATCACAATCCCCGTCCCAGTTCATGCCAAGCGTGTTTGATGTGTTTGAGGTCAGAGCTCTGTGCGGCCGGTCAAGTTCTTCCACCCCAAACATATATATATATATGGAGTATAATAGCACTATATATATAAATCAATAAATAATTACATGCATGTTCCTGCTACTTTATACACAGCTTTAACCACACCATAGGATTCAAATAGAATTTATTTCAAATATTTGCGACATTTGTTAGAATGACCCAAAATTCAGCGCGGCTTTTGGAACGCGGTGCTTTATTTGCTACGTTATGCGTATTTTTCCAAGTAACATGAGACAGGAGGACAACGGCCTATGTAAGAAAAGACAAACGATGCGAAGGTCAATGTATTCATTAATAGACATTCAGTGTGGTGCGGGCTACTGGGGGCAGAACGGCTGATAAGAAAAAGGGGGCTTCCTAAACAGACGCTATCGCTTTAAATGAAAAGGGCTCATTTGCGTTTCAATGAGGATGATTTATTCAAACTTTCCTTGTGCCGGTTCATAATAAACAATAAACATAATTCATACGACAGAGACCGACAAAACCTAACCAAATGGGCCGCGGGTTTATTAATCTGTAATAGTGCAATAGAAAAGCCCGTCTTCTCCTAGAAACAAAGTATTTGCCATCAGATAAGAGCCATTCGGCCCCGTCTAGTTGCTCTTTTTCCTGCTGTAAAGACTTAATCAGTCCTTGGTCTCGTCTTGGATTCAGGAGCCGGATGTCTATCCCATGCATGTTTAATCCCCTCACTGTATTACCCTCTACCACTTCTGCCGGCCATACTTGGGAACCTTATTGCCCCGGCTACCTGGAGCCCCTCTTGCAGGACAAGCTGCTGTTTAAGGGGGGAAATGGGTGGCTAGTGGGACAGGTGAGAGTCTCTGGCCGAAACCCCGGAGAGTTCCCCCGGGATGCCGAGAGGCGAGTCCATTTATCTACCACCCTCTCGGTAAAATAAAATATCCTCACATTACATCTGGCCCTCCGAGTCTCTAATTTTTAGGTTAAAAAGAGAGGATTTAAAGCAACAGTCTGTTAGTGCGGTGAACAAAAGCACACATGAGCCAGACTTTGCATCATCCGATAAAATTCGCAGAGCTACCTCTACTATTACTTCTTCACAAAATTATTCAGAAAAGCTTCCAATTTCTAATGTTGCCAGTTTTCTATTCAAAAGGAATATCACGGAATCTGGAAAAATTCTCTTTACAAGGATACAAAATTAGCAAAATATTAAAAATAAGAAAAATAAAAAAATATTAGATATGATTTTTTTTTTTGGAAGCGTTCGTCTAGTTTTTTTGGGGTTTTTTGACCCATTAATTTAAAATCCTGCTATTCTAGAAACCCTAATCTGAATATGACTTGGAGCTACGACTAGAAATATCCGCGGGACAAAAGCGAGGGAGAAGGATAAACCCCTTTTAATAGTTTTTTTTTT
>VKOC01015971.1:0-14041 GCA_009364415.1 Spea multiplicata
TAGACTTAATGATGAAAAGAAACAGTTGGTTCAAACCTGAAAGGAAATAGTGTATGTTCTGGCAGTCTGGTAAATTCTATAATCGGGATCAAACCAAGGGTTTTTAAACACAAAGTCAACAATGTCCTTGCATCCCAATTAATGTATCTGATGCTAGTCAGGGTATGATTTCTATACCGCCCTCCACTCAAACAACTTGAATCTGACCCTTTCGGACATTGCTCATCTGCAGTTGCCAGCAGCTTGGACTTGCATTTGGTTACTTTGACAACTATCAACTGCCACTCTAATTATTTCCTCTCTCTTCTGTTGCACCCTCTCTGTCATTTTTTCAGTTTCCTAAACTCTGATATCTGGATATCTTTTCCCTCTTTTTTTTATCCACTTCACCCTCCCCTTTCTTAACCATATCTTTTTTTTTTTTTGTTACCACTTCATTAATTTACCTCTTTTCATGAACTAGCATCTCACTATATGTAGCATATTCCCCTTCTGTTGGGTAGCCCTCAAGCAACCCCTACCTCCTGAAGCCCCTTTTAGAGACAGACAGTGACCTCCATTCCTTCATCCCAAATCTTTTTTTTCTGCTAAGCTACTTAATATGGAGTTCAAAGGACCTCTCCATCTAGCCCTGCTGCACAAAGGCAATTTTATTCTTACCTCTAGACTTCTAGTCTATATGGTGGAGCTGGCCCTGTCTGTAATGAAGGGATCCATACCAGATCCTTACATGTTACCAAAACATACCATTTTGAAACAAGTTTTTTCCTGGTGGTTATACAGAAGATATACTTTTTAAATGTGCCAACAGGAAATAGTCAGAGGAAGCGCAACACATTTGGAGCACAATATGTATAAAGAAAATTAGAAGAGGTCTTATCACTATATTAATTAATTGAATATCTTATTGGTTATTCTGATAACACTTTTCTTACATTCTCATACTAATCATATATGTAAATCAAACAAACCTGGCTAAACTAATGTCCTACTACCTCAGTGTGTCTCTCCTAGTCTACAGGGGTCAATGAAATATGCCTAAATGTTGTTGTAGCTGTAGTGTCTCCAACAGTGGCAGATTTTGGTATATTTGGCTCTTAAGCACTAGTACATTTACAGCACAATTCATATTGGAGGTTTTGTATAAAAAGTTTGAATGGTGGTCTTTTCGCCGCAGCAACAAGTTGAACATTTGGTAGCAACATTCACTATGGTGATAATACAGCTTTTTAGATTTTGCACCAGAATCACATACACTCTCCTTATTTAATTACAAGATGACTCCATTGTGCAAATATTATGGAGCAAAGCCAATCACAGAGCTAACAATTATGATGACGTAGAAGTTACTCCAAAGAGCTTAAACATAACCTTGAAGAAGTACATTTTAAGTGGAATCTGTTACATAAATAAGCAAATTGCACAAATCAAAAATATTTTTGCATAAATATCAAGCACAGTGCAATTTATTTTTCAAAATATGTTATACCAACACAAACTGGGAGAATACAAATTTTCAGGGATAATTAACATTCCAAATTAATTTTGGAATATTCAATTTTTTCAATATTAATACTAATATAGTAAGAGTCAAATACCTTAAGCTGACTAATGTACAATAGCCAGTATTTTTTTTTAATTTTTTTTAAAAGTGGCTGCTGAATAGACAATTTTCATTTTTAGCTATAACTTGAAATGATACAGATACACTACAATAGGCAAGATAAATTGTTTGTATAAGTACATGCAGAGAAAATCTCATCTTTGTTTAAAATTTGCTGCATTCATTGTCTCTGAACCATTGTTTGTCACTGACGAAATGGTACTGTCATTGTTTCTTTCCAGAACAGTCAATGTAATCAACTTTACACACAACTTGCATCAAAAATCTCATTTAGAAACCAATGCACTGAAGCGAATAATTGAAAACATAAGATTTATTCTTGGGCCAGCTCAGTGAAAGAGCAGAAGAAAAAAAATATGATGCTCAAAAAACAAAAAAAAAACCCAACAAAAAACAACATGTTCCGGCCCAAGACCAAAATGAGAAGTTTTCATTTAATGCCAGATAGCAAAGCATTTGTATAGTTTGGATACACCAGCTGTGCAGTGTTGATACAGTCACTAAAGCAAAATTTGGAAATACTTAACTTGGACACAGTCAAATACACAGGGGTGTATCAGTTCTTGGAGCGGAAATTGAAATCAGTTAATTTGCATGTTCCATCACACTATCATATATAATGCATAAATAATAGAAAACGAAACCCTTACTCCTAAGGGGAGAGTTGTCAGGAAGATTTACAGAAAGTTGTGGTTTGAACTCATTGACTTCTCAATATAATATAAAGGTGCAGTCCCCATAGAGATTCTTCTGACTGGTCCTGCATAACGCTTGTGATTTCTTCAGTCTTTTCACCCACTAAATTATGCATTATGCAGGGCCAGCTCAGTCTTTCTTGCAGGAGAAAACTTCTAGTGTTGGCCCTTCATAATGAATAACGACATGAGAGAGTTGAAACCACAATTCTCTTGCTTGCCAGTGCACATTTTGGTGAATAAACGCAATATTGAATTAACATATTTAACACATAACTCACCTAATTCTTGGTCAAGGATTACCTCCAAATCCTTAAGAATTTCTGCAACACTAGACTGGAATATGAACACAAACACAATTATATACTTGAAATCTATTATTTAAATGCAAAAAATAGATACATAAAGAATGTTTCAAACCTCTACTTCTGCACAGCAACCAGATAAAGCACTTTTGTCTTCCCTGTTTAAAAGACAAATGGGTTAAATTAAAAAGGTACTAGGATTTGTATACATTACTTTCATTAAATTTGCATACGATCAGTAACACATGAGAATAATTATCACGTAACAGGAGGTTCATTTAAAACACATTAATTAGAACTATATATAAATTCCATTACACACCATGTAGGGAATAAACCCATGACAACGCAAGATGCTTGTTACTACCGATTGTAAAGCACAGATCCTCCCTGGTGTCTGTTCTCCTTAACATAAACCAGAATCATACACTTGTTGTAGTACTTAATTAATCTGAGATGATTGATCCTGGCTACTGCATAATGCAGTAGGTTTATCTTACATAAATGACACAGTGCTTCTGCCAATCCCTTATTAATTATATCATTATTAAAGTTTAATCACAGTGGACCATCTGCCTAAGCACAATTACAAGTAATCTGATTTGCATGTAACATCTCTAAAATTACTTCTGTTAAATTAATTTTATTTAAAATACCAATAAAGTTGTGTATGACATCCACAAAAGCATTATGGTACTTAAATGTCTAATGTTGCGGACACTAGAAAAGAATGCATGTTAAAGTACTCTGTGAGAAACCCTAATCCTCTGTGTGTACTTTAATAAGCATTTTTTTGAAAAATAAAAAAAAATACAGCATCTACCTGACAGAAGTTGCAGCCATTCTGCAAAAGCTTTCTTCTTCCACAACCAGACCTTTTTGTTTGCCATTGATTGCCACAGAACCTTTCCTGCCACTGATTGACAGCTACAAACAGCCAATCAGTGGCCGAAAAGTACACCCATTGAAATCAGTGGGACTTTACACATGTGCACTGGGGTATAAACATACCCCAGCACACAGTGTCTACCAGAACCTGGAGCAGAGTACATCACGTACATCGTACTATGCACGATAGGGACCAAGCTACTACCATAGGTGTTAAAGTGTATTTTAGGCTGGGGTGTTCCTTTAAGAAAATGTCAACATCTCTGACAATGGGTCTGATTGAAACATCTGAATTTAATAATTAAGAGACGTGCCCCAATACTTTTTCTATATAGTGTAGATTAGAATGAAGTCTGCAGGTGTACCAAGTTCTAATTGCATGAGGAGCTCACTTGGTTGTAAGGCAATGCGCGTAAGAGGAAATCACAACTCCTAGAAACTATCCTGTAGAATTCTACATTAGTGAATAAAACCATTAATACCTCCAGCAATAATGAAATGCAGCTGTAAAGCAGGTTTCATTTGTTCACAGGCATAAATAAGTGAAATATGTAGGTGTCGATCTTTAGAGGAAAGAGTTACCTCTTTGTTGATTCAGTGAGGCTTGTGGTTGGCTCATTAAATAGTCTTTGGATATTTCTAAGACTTTTGTCTTTCACGTTAGATAACCAAGACTTTCCTCTCGAGACTGCAATTTCTATGCCAAAACAAAATATAAATTACACACAAATTATTTAAAATGTGAAGCTGTTGATTTTATATATATATATATATATATATATATATATGCTCTTCTAAACACACATTAAAAAAATCTTGTCTATGATCATTACTGAGGAGCTTTAAAAGGGACATTTCCCTATTGTTAAAATGTAGGACTGACTAACATATTTTTAAAGTATATATATCAGGGCATCTGAACATTTATAGGTTTCATGTAGGCATCCTAGAGGCAATCAACCCAAGCCTTACAATGAAATATACTAAATCTTGAACTGCAAGTGGAATGTACACACATACAGATTAAACCTTTTATCTACTACTAAAGAGCTAATTTTATGAAATGTTACCTTTTATTTTATTTTAATAAGTTAATATTGCCACATAAATGATCTTTATATTTTAGCATGGTCTCTGGTCTAAGGTAAAGGTTGTGGACAACTTGCAGAAACAATCAGCTTGTTTGTCTCCACCAATGCCATTGAAAGAAACATATCCTTTTTCCTTTTTTCAGATCAGTGTTTAAATTACATATTCTTACCATAGAAGCAGGTATGATATTAATAGACTCTGACCTTTGTACCAAATGTAATTTTTTAGTTGCTTTTCTATATTTTTCCCAGTGCGTGTTCTTGAAATGCATGTGGTTTCTCAGTGATATTCACATCTCGTTACAATCAGAAGTCATAGAGGGTTTCATTCTTTAAACTGGGTTATAGTGGTGTCTAATTAAATGTTATAATTAAAGTTGGTAAGGTGAAGGTCCAGCACTTGCCACTGCAGATTTAACATTCTCACATGCTGACATGTGTCTATTCAGTTTGTTGCATTAAGAAAGACTGAAAAATGCAATCTTGCTATAGTTACAAGAAATTGGGTTCAAGACGTAGATTAAATACAGTGGCTGCTCTAGGTTATTAAGGGTCCAATATATCAGGGTCCATTTCTAACCCAAGCCTTTCAATTAAATATACTTAATCAATAACAATGAATGCATATGTTTGCTGAATTTTGTAATGTTATTACGCTAATGACATATTATGTTACATTTTTTTCCACAATAGCATAGGTATCTTTAATCTCACCAAGATCAGGTATAAGGATAAGGTAACTGTAGCAGCTTCTAGAATGAGGTCACACATTTCTGCATGCTTTATAAAGTTCTACCTTTATTACCGTATTTGCTCGATTACAAGACAAGGTTTTTTTTCAAAGCAAATGCTCTGAAAAATAACCATCGTCTTATATTCTAGGTTGTCTTCTAATCAGTCTGACTACAAGACTAAGATCCAGATCCCCTGCAGCGCTGTAGGGGACCTGGATCCCCTTCTCCAGCAGCTGGTGGGTGCAACCTCCATTCCGGGGCATCATATGACCTTCCGGTGCTCATTCATGGAAGTGCTGGCGGCAGCAGCAGGTCACGTTGTCTCCACCGGGTGTCCCACTAGACACCAAGGAATCTGGAGCACGGGGAGAGCCTATTAAGTTTCCAAGGGCCTCATAGCAACAGAAAGCCAGGCCGATCAAAAGCAACAGGTTTTTTTGAGACAATAGAAATGAAGGTAAAGACAACAATGTGAGGAATTGTAACTATTTGAGGTTTTAAATAAAACTTTTAAAAAAAATTGAAGGTAAATCACATCATGTCTCTAATATGCAGACTTTTTTTAAAGTTTCATGATGCATTAGAACATTTTTTTTTTGCTTGAATTCATATTAACATTTAATGTATGACTTTAATTCCCCTCAGAGATACTGGCTGAAAACCGAGAGGACATAAATTGTTGGGAACAGGCCTGAAAATTATCTGGAGTGTCTCAGTTAGATTTATTTGGTGATTTATTTTTGTACTCTTGATTGTTGACTAAAGTAGAAAAATGTAGATACTCATAAGGTGTTATTCAATGTACAAACATGTAACGTGTAAACCTATTTTTTAATCTATACTTCAAGGCTAAAAGGGAAAAAAAATTGTAGAATCAGAAACCATTTATTAAAATTAAAATCTGCTAGGTTTTATTGGGTTTAATATGTATAGAGATAGTTAACCATAACCTTAACAATGCTACTAAACGCTGCATACATTTTGGCACTATATAAATAAAAGAATACTATTATTAATAACCAAGTAAAAGTAAAAATAAATATTATGCTAGAATTTCTGCCAAGTCATCACAAAACTGTCATAATGTTATGTTTGTGATGACCCGGCAGAAACAAAGGAAGTGAATATTCCTAAAAGCCTATTAGTTCTTAGTGATAGTTTAGTAATGCAGTCATAATGGACACATTATTTAACTATAAAACAAAAAATAATCTTCCAAGATTATATAGTGTCTATTCTCATCAGTAAGGTTCTCCTACTTCGATCCAAGTATGCTGGCTGTTTACCTACTACATTTGTATATTACAAATATTATTGAAATCATAGACTAAAACTGGAACATAATGCTGCCTACTTAATCTTAACTGCTTTGGTATGGAAAACTTCTGTAGATGCTGAAAATTCGTATTTCAAACCCAGCCACTGTTGGCCTGTTTTGTCACTTAACTCTTCTATTGGTTATAGTTTATCATGTCTTATAAAAATATAGATATTCTATACTTGCTCTTGAAATCTTTTGTTTAAAATAAATCTTAAAAGCCAGGATGTTGAATGTAGTAAAATAGAATATTCATAGTTTAATGTAGTTTTAATCCAAAATGACAAGGCTATTAAGAGGATTAATTGCTTCTGACAATATGTTTTAACAATATAAGTGTCTAAATGATAGCTCTTCATCAAATTCTGTAATAAAGCAAAGACGAGCACAAAAAAGTCATCGATTTACTCAAATCTGGGATGTATTTGCCATCTATTCTGCAGTAAAGTTATTGATCATTGTTGCTACTGGTAGGTGGTATTCATTTTTGTGTCTTAACCCATGAATACAAAAGGAAAGATTGATGTGTTGCATCACAACAAGTTCAATATTCTACAATGTAGAGTTTTATCTATACAATATTTGGATGCGGTTTGTAGACATTACATGCTGGAAAACCTACAAATTCCTTATTTAAAAAAAAATTGTGGTTATTTTATGAGCTTTATTAATCATAATTTAATAAAGCATACAGAAAGCAAATATGTTCTCCATCGTTTTGAACTTAGGTATGAAACTAGTCATGACACACTGAGCATACCCTGCCACAATGCTGCATACTCAAGCATACATGCAACTTACACACACTACCCATGGCCAGATGAAATGGGCACTCAAGAAAAAATTAATGGCAGTCACACAGATGTATTTCCAACTACACAGATGCCTATACAAGAGGGAGGGGAGTAGTGTGTGTGTGTTCTGTAAACATATGTACAGTATCAATAACTGATAGGTAGAAGTAGCCACAAAATGAGCGTGGACATCTTGGAGTATCTCTTGTTTCTGTTTTTGGTTTGTTGTTAACGGACGTAGCCTGCCGTGCTGTGCTCTCTGCTCGGCGGCGTGGTACAGGCCTACTCTCCGTCTCTGTTATTACACAATGTTTCGTATTTTTGTTGGAGTCTCGCGGACTCTGGTATGCTTATTGTATACGGTTGTGTCTGATAACCTCCTGTATTACTGTATTGTCAAGTGAGACTCTGCCTACTTCTACACATGTATGTCTTGTGATATTTCTCTTTTTATGCTTTCCCTGAATAAACGGAGATTTGAAGTAAGAAGTAGCCACAAAAATGGGAGCGGTCTCATTGATAGCAATGGCTGTGATTGATGGGTCCAACAACCTGAGAGTTTTTCCTTATCTTTTTCACTCTGGCCAATTAGCATTTACAAGGGCCAGCAGTTACAGACTGATGACATTTTAGCAGAGGCTGAGATTAATGCTCATTACGTATATACATTACTGCAAGCCAATAAATGTTTTTTTTTGTGCAGCAAATGTACTGTTGTGCGTAGCGGCCACTATAGTGTATCACAGGGACTGCAGTCCTTATTCTGGGGGAACCTTTTGTTTTTATTTCTACAATGAAAGGCGAGTCCCTGAATGTCTTTCCAAATCGCCCGAAAAGAACAGCTGGGAAATTAAATTCGCTGCCTGAAAACGAATGGGGCAAAAACAAAAACATTTCATCCAAATCCATTTTGCTCAAACTTTACACGTCTAATATATTCATACATAAATGTTCCCCTTACCCTTTTGTCTTTGTTGCTGAAAAGCATACTTCAGAAGGTCTGTGGCACTGGAATATCTAACATATCGTCTTGATTTCAGGTCTTCAAACCATTCACCAGTCAGCAGTTTTAGGCCATCAGGGTCAGTGTAAGCCCTAATCTTTCTATTATGCAGGAACAAATGTTACATTAATACAAAACACAAATTGGACATTAGTTATAGGTTAAAATTGCAATCAAACCATAAAATCACAATAGTACAGTATTTATGTATGTATGCATAAGAAAAACAAAAAAGTGCGCATGTGTTAAAACTTTTGTAAACCATGTCCATAGTAACATGAAGAATCTTTCAAAAGCTTAAATACATATTATTGTTCCAGGGATTAGTTAACCATTTAAATGTTAGAAACAAAATATATTTATTAAACCATTGTCTTATACTTTAATATCAGGTATTGTATATAATGCATCAAAAAGCCAAAAAACATGGTATTTTATTCTGATACTAACCATGAGAAATATGAAACATTTTAATCCCCATTTTATTTGCCTTTTACTATTCTACTTTTTTAATAATTCTCTGTTTATTGAGCAGCATAAAATACAGAGATCATGAACAATATACATGCATAAAGACCAGGTTTCGGTGAGTAGTGTGCCGACCACGGCGGAAGGTACACAAACAAAAAATCCAGACGGTAGATCCAGCAGAATAACCGCCAGTAAGATAATACACATAGGGTAAATACAAGCAGTCTAAGTGGAAAGTGGCCAATAAAGACATCCAGATGTTATAGAAATGTCGAACCAAATATTGTTACATGAAGTTCCAAGAGAGTATTAAAATACTATTTTACTTTTTAACCAAACTGGAAACCAACTTTTTACAAGAAACTCGTGTAATATACCATTTTGCTTTAATGAACAAATAATAAAAACTTGAAAAAGCTTTTTCAGGTAATGTACAGTTTTAGGGGTTTTTTGGGGGTTTTTTTTGCCTAAGCCTGCTCAAGCATTGTATACATTCTAAACTTTACTGGGGTAAGCACAAAATACATGATCGGATTTCACACTCTTCATGCTATATAAAACCTGCAGAGAGCCAAATTTGAAGCATCAAGAAGTATTAAGTGTGAGGTCTTTAGTGACTGTTTTACGTTATGTGATAGCTATAGGTAGCAGAGCGTTTAGAGCAGCATCTCTGTATGGATATGTATTACAATATCTATGCATCTAATTTGCAATACATTAAAGCTGCATATAAATATAACAATTTTGTGTCATTAAAATAATTAAAAATGCTAATGTATTTAAATTGTTTATGCAATAACATATTGCTTCACTGTGGGGACAGGTTCTATGTGTGGCATATTAAGGAGGCTATCCAAAAAAAAAAAAAAAAAAAAGATTCACAGGTAGAGCGTGAAATGTATATAACTTCTTTTAAAGGAACATGCCAGCCTTGATGCAGTTTAATGCCACCTTTAAATGAACTTTTGTTCCATTGTAAATGTATGAAGGTTTTTATCAGTCCCTCTTTCAATGTGTTTGCATAGTGTGGCTGAACATATCTCCTGTTCACAATACCAATCCAGCCCCAGAGCTGGAATGAAAGATGTTCTGCTGCTGCCGTGGAAGAATTTTTTTCCGCTGGGGCCCTGCGGTTTTCAGGTTACACCCAACTTTACCAAGCAACATTCCGCAATCCACTTATCTTGTCCAGAGGGGGCAGGTTGGCAAGTAAAAGGAAATAAAAACAAAAAAAAGCATTTTCTCAATCATAGTTTTTATTGAAAATGAAAAAATAGTTTACATGTGAATATTTACTAGTAAATATTTCTCTTATAGGGTAGTCTTATATTCAGGCTTTTTCTTTTTTTCCTAAATTAATATTCAAATTTTGGAGGGTCGTCGTATAATCGAGCAAATAAGATAATTTAGTTATTCTATTCTATTCTATTCTATAAAGCTTCAAAAAGCAGGCAGACTCGATTGGGTAAATGACACAAACAAATTCGATGTCACTTTTGTGTTTTTGTGACTAAAACTAAAGACATTTTAGGCTCCTAAGTTTCTTAAAGCTGCGATCAAAATAGTTCCTCTGACTTTTAGTATCCTTATCCTTTTAGTAGAAGCCCACGATCAAGCTTGTAATGGAAACACTCATACTCCAATTGTGGATTAAAACTACACAGCTGGCATGGCAATCTTATATCTTACTAAGAATGGCAGAAATGTATTTGAAGCCCACAGGGATTCGGCTAATATAGCTTGTAAATGCCCATGTCCATTTTAATTAAAATATGAAATGGACTACTACATTTAAAAATAGGAGTTAATGTTATAGTTTCAACTTGAAGAAAGATGAAAAATTATGCTTTTAAAAAATTATTAGGGCAGGTTTAATAGACACTCTAACATGTTGATGACTTAGAATTCTAAAAACACTGATTTACTTATTGAAAACAAAAGAAAAAAAACCTGCTATGTATGGTCCCAATTATAATCTCTTTACAACTTAATTACTTCATAAAAAGTGATTTATGGTTTAGGTGTTATACATTTTTAAACACAACAGCCATTGCATAATAAAGAAATAAAATTACTTTGATAAAGGGAGTGTGGAATTTGTTCTTGAAGCAGCTGGCTCACAAGAAGTATAGCATAATATTTACCACCTTGCCCCGTTCTATAAAACATTAAAAATGTGGTTATGAGTTAAATGACAAAAGTCACATATGGCTGCAGTCCACAAGGATATAGTTTGAATACCATATGTATAGTGGGGAAACCAATTACATGTGCTTAGGCAGATAGATGCTACCTGCCTTGATAGAGAAACCCACCACTTGTTCTAATCACTTGGGAGAAAACCATCTCTTTCCCCCACTCTGTTACTGGTATACCAAGAGAGCTCTGGTTTTGTCTACTACAGCCATGATTCTAAATGTTTACCCGAACACCATTATAAGAACACAGAAATGAAAGGATACACCAAAATCAATTTTCTGGGATTTTGTAGACGGGTTCGGTCACTAGTTACTGTATTCAAAAAAAACTGAAAGACTTACATTTCTGACACTTTTAGTCTAATTAATCATATTTTTCTACATTGTATATATGGTTGTCCACAGGCCCTTCTAACTCCTCTTAAGATTTTTTTTCTATTTTCTTTCTGGAACAACAAAATTAAGGCAACATGTCTCTGCATAAACCTGTGGAGTATTTTTTTTGTTTTTTTCTTCAAAGCATATTTCCTTCTGTTTATCAAGGGTTTGCACAGTGCGGGTGGTCATTGTGGCAGACAGACATAATCTGTCAATGTCAAACTAAATTGAGTTTGCATCAGTAGCCATCATTCATCCAGCTGTGAAAGCGTATGCACATTAATATCTCTCCATTTCAAAGAATATTATTGGTCTCCCTTTAAATGCTTCTTTATCCTAAATGAAAATGTTTGGCAATATATACATTGTTAAAGTATCATCCTGTTTCACTACAAATCCTGTTAATGAGTTGGGTACAATGGAACAATGTATTTACACATAATTAGGTGTGAACATCAAGTCAACCATTAAAAAAAGGAACAATCTTAACTCAAACTGTCTCACCTCATAATGCTTTTGACTTGATAATGGGAAATCTCGGAAGCTCATCCTTAGAAATGAAATGTTAGTCCTATAAAAAGGTATTCTTTTATATCGCAGTACTCTTTTTTTTCAATGTACCTCATACAATATTTTTCATTGCTATGGATTCATATTACAAATGATTTTACTTTCTTATCTAGCTTGTAAGAAAATCTCATTATATACTTATTTTTTTATCAGAAGAATTTAGATCTTGTAATGCTTTCAAAAAGGTCTAACAATGAACTCTGTTTAGTATTGTTTGTGCTTTAAGGATGTAAAGATGTCATGGTCAAAGGAAGGCTGAATAGGCCAGTATACATATATACAGTACATACACACACACATATATATTTATATTAATAAAATAAATGGACCAATAATCCAGCCCACCATGGCCTATTAAACAAGAGGGCACTGCAGTTAATTTTATTACTAGAAAAGAATGCACTGATTGTGTTAATGGCATTATTTGGTATTGTTTCTCAGGGTTTAGGCATCTTGGTTTAATCTTTCTACCTGCTTGTTCTATACACAATGATTTTTAAAAGTGCTCATTTCAGTACTAGTTATGGACACTGTTAAATGTAGAACATTGTATGTCTTATTCTGTGCTCCTACTCATCAAGCTAGAAAAATACAGTAAAGCATGGGTTACGGGTTCTCTATTTGCAGCTGCTTAAACCCCATCTTGGCGCAGAGCTCATTAACTGTTGAATTTGGTTCCAGGAGCTCCGGTAGTGTCTTTTGCCTTTATCAAATTGATCTATACCTTCAGTACTGTTTTTCAAACAAACGCATGGAAACCCTAAATCGCAAACATTGATCACACAGGACTTGTCGCAGCATCCAGACTGCACACAGAAACCGGACATGCGCAGATTGCACCCACAGAATATGCCCAGCACCCAGATTGCACCCACAGAGGGTTCTCCTCAGTGTATTAGGCTTCTTCGCTGTTAGGTCTCCTCTCTGCCTGGCTTATGTGCACCCTTTATTCATTATATAATCTTTAGGCCCAAAACATCAATAGCAATGGCTTTTGCCTCTCAAAATACACACATATACACTACCCTTACAAATGCATGCCCATAAAATACATGCACTTACCCTTGTAGCCACACGCTTGTCCTTTTAGACATACTTTACTAACATGTAAAAAATCTCTCTCTCCTCATTACCTTCCCCTTCTCTATTTTTCCTTTTTACAAACTGTATGTTGCTCTATAATTTATAGAAATGGTATCAAAAGTAAACCCCATCTTTCCTGGGGGAAAAAACAATATATAATTTGTGTGGGTACATTAAATCAGTACTGAGCAAATATATGGTAAAAATGGCAAGAAGGCTCTGATCATCAGAAGGGTATACTCCTCTGTCACAAAGTGGTAAAAGAGTCAAGAAGGAATGA
Organism: Spea multiplicata; assembly: GCA_009364415.1. Lineage (NCBI taxonomy): Eukaryota > Metazoa > Chordata > Amphibia > Anura > Pelobatidae > Spea > Spea multiplicata. The sequence goes on from VKOC01015971.1 coordinate 13,433, forward strand.
ACTGAAAAAAGAGTTATGCAAGAGATCTTAGATGGAAAAGTAGACAAGGTCAACCAGATTCCAAGTGTAAAAAGTTTGATGTGTCACCGATAACAACAATTGTATTCACAAAGCTACAAATGGTTGCAATGATTGTACATAAATTAGGTTTTGATAGGCATTAGGTTTGAGCCCCATCTTTGCATCCTTTGAGTCTCATATAGAGATGTTTTTTCCTAATTTTGTTCGTCCTCTCACCCCTAACACGAAGTATGCCAGACTATTTGGATCATAGGCAACTCTGGGCAAAAATACTCATACAACTTCAATAATAAAAACAAGTGTTGTGGTTGACTCAGAACAGGTGGTATTATAGATGAGCGAGTGGTACTCAAAGGCATGTTTATTTACCTAAAGATGTTATATGGAACTGGCCAAGATCCTAATGTGCTTTATTAGTAATCTGATTATAATTAGTTGGTATGCCTTTATTTGTTTATCAGGATATGATCAGATTGATTGGTATAAATTAAGTGACAAGGAACATACATTATTTGCATAAAAAAACGTTTACTAGTAAATATTAATTCATGTAAACATTTTTTCCTATTTAATAAAAGCTATGATTGA
>VKOC01015974.1:0-15764 GCA_009364415.1 Spea multiplicata
AAAATCGCGGTTAAGAGCAATTTGAAGGTTGCTCTTTCCTACAGGCATAGGTGGTATGATCCCCACCAAGGATATTGGAACAGCAGGTGTCCTTCTTGATAACAAAAAAAAGAAAATGGTCCCAGGAGCAATGTAAAAAAGTTATTTATTTATACTTTACAGAATAAAAAGTATAAAATAGCACACTACGCATTTCGCCTTTACAAAGGCTTTGTAAATATATTATTATGTTCAAACTAATTTTATAAGACACACAATTTAGTTGTCATCGCCCTTTTAGCTTTACTCCCATTTATGCCCAATGTATATTTATCTTTTTATCTCCGTATAGGAAGAAAAGCTACTCAATCCCAATGAAAAACTTTATATATTTCCAAAACATAACTAAGTCAAACTTACGCAAGAAACGTGCACAGTAAAGTGTCTTGAAACAAGTGGAAAATGATCATGAGGCAAAGGAAAATCCAATATGTCAACAGTACCTTAAAAAAAATATGTACTTAAAAAAAAAAATTAAAAAGAAAAAGAAAATCAAGAAGCATTATATGAATGTTTCAAAATCAATGCTATCATTTAGACCACATGGCTCTAAGGTACTATGTTCTAAAATCTAATATGAAAGTCGATGTTATTTTAGATGAATGATATTACTTTTCTCTATAGTATCAATATTTTGTAATCACAAAAACTGACCTTTAAAAATATTGCAAAGTCTATGATTGGCATGTTTACAAGCAACCCTAAATATTGTGTTCTCTGAGAGGTTTTTAGATGATTTTAATTGTCAGAGATGCCACGTAGGATACTCACCATAAAAAATATATAGCACCAAAGAAAAATTTCCAATCAAATCAGTAAGACATTCAGAAACCATGTAAATATTCCACAAAGAATTGCGGAGAAATACAATATCATCGAACTGCAATATAGTTTTCATCAAGGTGCTGCATAAATAGAAGTAGAAATATTCATAGTACTAAACTTGATTTATTTTTACTATATCTCATGACACGTTTATGTTGCAAAAGTTACCAAGCATTGAAAGTACTTTTCTTGTTTTCTTTTTCTTTATTTATTGGGATACAAATAATTTATTTGAAAGAACCATTTTCATTATCCATTACATTGTCTGGCTCATATTTAACACTTTGAGCGTCATTTTTGTGTGTTAAACGAGATAAAGGAGAACTTCAGCCCCTTGTTCATTTGGTGCAAATGCCATCGTACTCAGCAAGGCAGCTGAGCATCATGTGCGTCGTAGTTCATCAACAACTGATCTATCAATCATCTGTTACATTATTTTTAGCCTATTAATCCTAATTAATATATTAAATATTGCATTTTAATGTTTAATAACAATATTGTGCATAGTCTCTTTTCTGAAACTATGTACAGTTATGGTCAACATTATTGACACCCTTCAATATTTTGGACAGCACGTCCAATATCTTCAAAACTAATTCAAACATTTAGCTACTTTGTATTATCAGACTATTTTAAGAGGGTGGCCAAATATATTCAACAAAAAAAGATGCGTTTATAGAGTGAAAAAACATAGGACCTGGACAGAATTAAAATTCCCTTCCCTAATATTTGATGCTCACCCCTTGCCAGCAATGACAGCCTTCAAAACATTTCTTGTACCTGTCTGTAAGCTTCTTGACACTTTTTGGAGGTTCTCTCACTGTTTAATTGCAATTTGATTAAGCTCTTAAGTGTTTGCAGGATTCCTTTTCCTAATGGCAGATTTCAGCCCTTTCCAAATGTTTTCAAACGGATTGAGATTAGGACTCAATCTAAAGCAGTCCATTTTGTTTCCTTGTCAGCCATTCTTTGGGATGTGGGCTTTGGATCATTGTTCTGCTGAAGGACCCATGATCTTTGACCCATGCCTAGTTAGTATATATAGACCAAAGCTGTTTTGCCGCACATGTTTTTCTGAAGATATTGGACAGCATATTTAAGGGTGTCAATAATGTTGACCATAACTACAGTATATTTCTGAAATTTAAAAAAAAAGTGTTTAAATTGTTGCATGCAATCAAATATTCTGCAGTACTTGAGGCATTCAAAATCAGTCTTTCTCAGGACTACTTTAATCATGTAATGCTCCAACCCAAGCAATGTCTGGCTTTGGACGTATTTGAAGTTACACATTACCTGATCGCGCATTATCAGGGTATTAGTAAAGTTAATTTTGACTGTTCTGGCCAAATCAATGCTATTGGCAATCGTATTGATGCTCACCAACCTAGAATCTAGAAACATAGCACCATCAAACCTCTTATTATATTAAAACAAGTATATATATATATATATATATATATATATATAATATATATATATGTTATAAATAAGTATATTATATGTGTTACTGTTTATTTATGGGTATCTTTAGACAAAGTACACATACTGTAATTTTATTGTGTAATTATAATTGCACATTAAAAATAATGTATTTTTATTATGACTTATGCATTGCCATCACAGGAGTTTGGACACAAATAAGCAATTATATTCCAATATCAATTTCAAGCATCTAGTCTAGAATAACTTTAACTCTCTCTCTATTCTCTTAAAGCTTCACTTACAAAGTCACCTTCCATTTCTACAAAATTAATTTTTTTTTCTTCTAAAATATGTTTATTTAGTGAACAAACGAAAATTGTCAATGTGTACTATATGGCTTGGATTTGGATTTCCTAAGGAATTTTGACACCACTAACAAATTCAACTTTCTGTTCTGTGTCCTTTATGAGTTTAATGTCACTCGCGTACCATGTTCCTGCTTCTATGAAGGGTAGGAACAGAAGTAGCAATTTCTCTTTTTTAATTGGCCAATTATATACATGTTGAAACTTTCTTTCCAGCCGTATATTTCTTTTGTGTTGTAATTGAATCCTTTCCACAGAAAGATATTAAATTATTCAGAGCTTGGTTTCACCACTGTTAGTATTTGTTAAGTTCATCTTATTCTTTCAAACTTTCTTTGAGGTTATCCAATTCTAATTTCATCTTTCATGCTGTTCTTATTAGATTCATCAATTATTAAAGATTTCAAATTGAGACTGCATTTATTCAGGATGGTTCCCTAGTGCTGGGCAAATATGAAGCCTTCTTTGCCAAGTGAAAGCCTTGTTAGTGTGTAAGCCTCTTGGAGTACGTTTTAGTCTCCAGAAATTTGAAAGCCATAGCTGCATGCTAAAATAAATTCATGTTTGATTTCCATGAAGAAGATCATTTGATTGGATTTTCTATTCCAACTTTTTAGTAACATTGCCATCTGTACCATGTTGAGAATTGTGGATATGTTAAATTAAAATACGGAAAGCCTTGCCTTTTGAGAATAGGCATATTAAATATTCTTTAGATGGAGAACTTGTGATGAAGCATAAATCAGTCGGTAAAAACTTTAAATTCCCTCCATATCTGGATTATGTCATGCAGCAGAAAAGGAAGTTTTCACCTTACCTGGAGATTTAAAAAGAATTAATAGAGTGTAGAAACAGACTCTACTTTATGTAAATATAACAGCTGGAAATACTTAATATTTAAGAAAGATAGGCTGCACTGCTTTATAAATCAAATTACTTTTGAGTATCATGTTATTCTAATAGAAGCGAAACAGCATACCCAAATGTGTACCTAGAAAAAAACAGATAAAAAAGGTGATAGTTATTATATAGCTATAACGTGTAGTTTTCAACTATATGTCTATAACAGTTTTGTGATTGTAAAATGTATGGCATTAAAACCACGTAGACATCAATATGAAAAAGCTGCAACTGAGTTATTATTTATTACAATTATTTATTATTTTATATAGTGTCATCATATTCCACAGTGCTGTACAATGGGTAATTCAAAGGGTGCACAAAAGAGTAGAGCTTTTTAAACTACTTGAAAATTATTTAATTGAGATACTTGCTACAAATGTAAAAATTTAAAGTGAAGATGTTTTTTCCAGTTATGAAATGAATTGTCTGGGCTTTATGTTAAAAATATTTTAGTCTTAACAAAAAAACAAAATAATTTAAAACTGTTGCTTTTGCTGCAAGCTACTGGCTACTGGTAGCTACTGGCACAAAGCTGACATCTGTTGAGGGTATTAGTTAACCATATAATGGAAAAATACTAATTCAAATACAAAATTTTCAATGCTGGTAGTTTTAATCCAGACCTCCCCTGCCTTGCATAACCTGAACTAATCAATATAACCATACTTTCATTTATAATTTAACAAGCTTTGTGAACTTACTGGCGTAGTAAATGGGACTTTTTGTTTAGGAAGGAAGAGTGACTGTATGAGGATACCTACATATTTCTATATCTTATTTAACATCATTGAACTTAATATGTCAATTAATGTAATATATTGGATGCACAGATGCTTCCTTCACAGAGGATTATACTTGGAATCACTTTAAAGTTTGAGCAGTTAATGCTCATCATTTAGATTTGTGCCCAGGGTATAGCATTGTTTACTAATAAATATTAACGTTGCATGCAATCCCTTTTTGGTAAAAATCTGGTAAAATTTCTTTTGAAATACAGAAATGAAAGTCAATATTATTTGAAGTCATCTTACCACCAAAAATCAAATCTCTTTGAATTTCTTGCAAAAAACCCTCCTCTACCGCATTCCAAAAAGGGAAGGACATGACTTGAGTAAAAGAGAACAGTTAAACGTGTGGTACATGGTTGGGAAGTTCAGGATACAGCCCCCTATTTCTCCTACTCCAATAGAAATTGAACAGAAAGAGCATTTTGACTATATCATTCTCTAAGGTATGGCACTTATGGCACGTGGCATAGGTGCGATTTGAAAGGGGGGCGCCAGTGAGCAGCTTTTAAATGCCACTTTTTTTTTTGATGCGTCCACACCGGGACGGAGCTAGAGGCCTCGTGGAGGAGAATGAGGGGCGCCGAGCTGTTGCTAGGCGCCCCTCATTCTCCTCCACGAAGCCTCTAGCTCCGTCCCGGTGTGGAGGAGAGAGAGGGGCGTTCTCCCCAGCATTAAAAAAAAAGACAACGTTTAAAAGCCGCTAACTGGTGCCCGCTGCTGAGCGCCGAAATATGACATCATATTCCGGCACTCATCAGTGAGCCAGCGGGCACCGCAGCAGAGCAGGAAGACAGAAGCCTTGTGCTCCCGTCGCTGGACCTCAAGGTCAGAGAACTACAAAGGGGGAGAGGGTAGATAGTCAGTAGTGGGAGGGAGAGGGGTTAGAAAGTGATAAGGGAGGGAGAGGGGTTAGAAAGTGATAAGGGGAAGGAGAAGGGGTAGAAAGTGATAGAGAATGAGAGGGGGTAGATAGTGAGAAAGGGGGGAGGGTAGAAAGTGGTAAGGGAGGGAGAGGGGGTAGATAGTGAGAAAGGGGGAAAGGGGTAGATATTGAAGAAGAGGGTAGTAGGGAAAGGGGAAGGAAAGGGGTTAGAAAGTGACAAGGGAGGGAGAGGGAGTAGATATAAGTAAAGTGTGTGAGTTAATGCGTGGATGAATTGTCTGAATGAGGGGGAGCATGAGTTAATGTGTGGATGAATTGTCTGAATGAAAGTGTGAATTAGTGAGTGATTGTTTAAGTGTTTGTGTGTCATAGATGTATACTTGAGATGGCACTAGCAAGAGGTTTGAGCCTTGTGGACCAAGATGGCACAGGCAGGGTGTATATGGGACAAAGATGGCACAGGCCAGACTGGGGACAAAGTTAACATGTGCTGGTCAGGTTCTATGTGGGCAGTGTGGATGCCAGGGCTGACTTTGGGGTGTGCAACCTGTGATCTATGCCTGTAATTTAGGGGGTTTTAAATATACCTTTAATGCCGTGTTTTTATGTGAATTCCAATTCATCTATACCTGCAAAGCTGGGTTTTGTGTTATTCTGTAGATTCATATCTGTTATGCTATGTTTCCATACATTATTTATGTATACCTGCAAATACAGGGTTAATATGTCTTATTCAGTTGATTAATGCCTGCAATGTACCGTATTTGCTCGATTATAACGCTCCCCCAAAAAAATCTGAATATTCATTTGGAAAAAAAGAAAAAGCCTGAATATAAGATGACCCTATAGGAAAAAAGTTTTATCGGCAGTAAATTGTTAATTCATGTAAACTATTTTTTTTTTAATAAAAGCTATGATTGAGAAAATGATTTTGTTTTGAACTCCTTTTCTTTTCCAACCTGTCCCCCAGTTATGCACATCTGCCCAAGGCTTGTCACTCTGCCCCATAAATGCCTTAAACCCCCTATATGCCACTGGGCCCCATGATATGCCTTTTAACCCTCTAAATGTCACTGTGCCCCATGATATGCCTTTAAACCCTCTATATGCCACTGTGCCCCATGATATGCCTTTTAACCCTCTATATAAAGGCATATAAGACGACCCCGATTATGAAATGAGGGGTATTTTTCAGAGCATTTGTTCTGAAAAAAGCTTGTCTTATAATCGCGCAAATACGGTATTTATTTGATCTATACCTGCGATGCTATGTTTCATATATTATTATTGTATACCTGCAAACACAGGATTTGTATGTCTGATTCTGTTTATTTGATATATACCTTCAGTGCTGAGATCACAAGTGATTATCAATTGATCTGGGTTTGTGTGTTAATGTGTTGATCTCTACCTGCTATTGGCAGCAGGGTCTAATATTTATATATATATATTTATATATATATATATATATATATCGGCAACAGGGACTAATATTTATATATATATATGGGCATCAGGGGCTAATAAATGGGTTTTAGATATTTGGACAGGAGCGCAATTTCAGTGCTTGCCATAGGCACTATTTTCAGTAGCATTACCCACTACAATTTGGCGAATGCCAGTAGTATGCTACATATTGGAATGTACAGTACCTACTGTAAAGTTTGCTGTTGGAGGGATAATAGTCTAGGGCTGTTCCAGCGAGCGGTATTGTCAGTGCTACAGCATACAAAGACATTTGTGTGCTTTCAATTTTGTGGCACCAGCTTGGGGAAGACCCTTTCTTGTTCCAACATGACTGTGCCCCTGTGCACAAAGCAAGGTCCATAAACAAATGGCTTTCTTTGGAGGAAGTAGAGTCGCCTACACAGAGCCCGGGTCTTAACCCCACCTCTTTTGGCTGAATTCCCACAGATACACTCCAAAATCCTGTGGAAAGCCTTCTCAGAAGAGTGGAATGTGATGTCCATTTAAGGTCATATAGATGTGATGGTCAGGTGTCCACAACTGGGTTTTCCAATTTTCTGCCCTTATGTACCTGGGGCATTTCTCCGGTATTACAGATTGACAAAAATAATGGTAAACTGACCCATCATGTAATCTATGATATCTTGTTAACCTGCCTATTTTCTGTTTAGTTTGCAATGTTTTCCAATGTTAGGTTCTACGTTATCCACATGCTTTTTATCGTTACAGGTAGTCATATAATAAAATAGATATATTTGAATATGTTTGAAGGTAATAAACGTATGTACATTCTTTTTATGAGATCATTTTCTGTTCTGTTCATTATCCCATATAGTGCTTTTATCTATCTGATATTTCTGTATTCTAATGTGTATTGGTTTATAATATTGTCATAAGTACAGGTGATTGTTGAAAATATAGTTTTCTTTCATTCCCTCATTTAAGGCAAAGGAATCTGTCATGTCTCTGTATACATGTCACAAAGTATCCGTAATCTAATGTAGATTTCAAGACAACAATCTTTCCTTGTACCTGAAAACAGGGCACATTCAGACAGCTGAATGTTTAATTTGTTTTATGTGTTCTTCCTGGCATTGTATTAGCCTTATCTCCAGCGAACAGAAAGATGATCAGTAAGACACAGGAACTGAAGGATTTATACCATGCTCATTCCATACTCAGTTGGGACACTAGTACTAAAGTTAAGTTAAACTACAAGGGAGTAGAATAATTCCATCAAGCTGAATTTTAAAGAGGAAAAAACAAGGAAAAACCAACATTGTTTTCCACCTCATTACACAAATATTTCAGAATGAATTATTATGCTTTGTTTCATCCAGATCTCGCCATGATTTAGTAATTGTCACTGGTTACTAGTGAAAAGAATGAATACTTGCCTTTTGTAATAATGTTTTTAACCCATTTGATTGCAGTATTTTGCTAAAACTATATGACCTGTCCCTATCCATACCTCTAATTAAAAGTATTGTAAATTGAGATAGAGGAGCAAGGATGCAATTGGTCATTGTGACCTTTACAACACAGTTATGGTTGGGATCTAGTCTCAGACATATTTTTACGGTAGATAAATAGAATAGCCTCCCAGCAGAAGTAGTAGAGGCTAATTCAGTGAAGGAATGTAAACATACATGGTATAGGCACATGGCTATACCGATTCTTAGACAAGACTAAGGACCGTTTGAGGTTTGAGTATTTACAGTATGAAAAATGAGCATGTGCCGAACGGCTTGTATCTGCCATGTTTCACCCCTCTAAAAAATATGAAATATTAGAATTTATGTTATAGGGTGATATGAGGAGCGGGTAGGGGTTGAGTAATTGCTGTGCTAGTTATGCCTCAAGAACCAGGTATAGGAAGGCTGCTGATTATAAGTTTAAGAGTGAACTTCATGAAACTTTACTTTATTCAACTAATAATTTAAAAGTCAATTTGATGCAATTAGCAACAGCCAATACTTCTGTGCATGTAATTGTCCATAGAGCCAACCACATGTTGGGTAACTGGAATACTGACAAAACCACCTCCTTTGTCACTGTTAACCTTTGGTATTATCTTTTTTTATTTCATTGTTGCAGGTAAAATGTCCAAGAAGGCTATCTAAAATTATCCATTATTAAAACAAAATAACAAATATTAAAAAAAGAATCAAAGGGTCCAAATTTTGTAGCCACATACTTCGGAAGAGGTAAAAAGTGGTAGAGTGATTGTTGCGGAAAAGCCTAGGTTGTCTGCTTCCTAGAAAAATATAAAATAAAAAAATAATTGTGTGTATATATATACATATTTTATATAATTATATATATATATAAGTCAAAATAATAGTACCGGCACTTCGGTTTTTCAAGTCAACGGTTTCAGTCTTGATTATTAAACGACTTTCATCAGGACTTATATTATTTACTTTACTAGCCTATTGGCAACAGCAGAAACTTGGGGTATTTTGGAGTGGCAATTTTTAATTGGACTTTATATTTATATATAATATATATATATATATATTATATATATATATATATATACATTTACAGCTCTGAATTTTAGTAATATATGTATTACTAAAATTGTACTAGAGAATAGTAGATTATGCATATATGGGAATTATTCAAAAGACTTAAAAACACAATATATAGTTTGGGTGGATAAAGACAAGAAAATTACAAAGGCTTATAGAAAGCTGAAAATGCTCTAGTCTGCAATTGAAGAAGAAAAAAACAAAAAAAAAACATAGGCATTAAGAAAAATGTTGTTTGGGAAAACATGGTTTAGATTTTAGCCCAAATAGAAATAGGTCCGGCAGTGTGATCATATTTAAACACAGAATACCCACTCACTAATGAGCTGAAAATATTGTGACACTGTTTACAGTGGGTTTGCTGATCCAGGGAGTCCCACTGGATTCCTATTCTTGCTAGGTTTGCTTTTAATCGGAGATAAAAAAAAAAATAAATCTTTCAAAGGTAATTAGGAGTTGTTTGTTAGGAATGTGTTTTGGTTCATTTATTTATTTCTTTTTGGTTGCCTGGGATTTTATAGCTGTTGGGGAATACTAAGGCATTTCGACTCATCGTTTTTTTTTCTGAATGTTATAATGCAGTAATCAAAGGCTAAAGCCTCTATGGTTTCTCCTGTTGTGGAAAAAATCTTGGCTGAAAATGCTTGATTACAATGTCAAAGATGTAAACACTGTATTTTACAGACAGGAGAACAGAGCTAATGAATATGAACACATTTCAAGCACATAAATGGGTTTCATTTAGTATGAAAGCTGTAAATATGAATAGCACTACGTTACAGAGAGAGACAATTTATCATTTTAAAATTAGTGCTCTGTCGACACAAAATCTCTCTTTCAGCATTTCTTTTGTGTTAACCAGCTGTTTGCAGAGCAAAGGTCCAAATGTTCTGCGTAGTGTAGGATGGATAAATGCTTCATTGCTTATGTATCAGCTTAACACTATAACAAGCCAATAACTTAACTCGTGTGTGAACATACTTTACAACAGAACTTCTATAGCTTTTAATTAGGTAATGCATTATTTCCTCGGTAGAGTACACAACCATATACATTTTGTGCACAGAATTTGTATTTTATGTGGTTATATACACTGGTATACATGGTTTTATGATGATAAATATCGAAGTACTAGCAAGTAAATGATTCTTAAGAAGGTGCTGGAGCATCAGCGGTTGTCGTATATATATATATTATGAGTTGCAGGCATGCCGCATACATTAGGATATAGGAAATGTAAACCAGTGAAAGTGGATAGAAAAGTAATACATTTGAGAAAAAGTGCCAGTACTTATGTGAATCAAAGAAGTGAAATTAATTGTATTGTTATGTGTGGGTATCAAGTAAATGCAGGTAATATGGATGATATGCATGATTGGATGTTTCACTAAATAAATAATTTATTATGGGACACAGCCCTAAAGATCGGTTAAAAAAGAAATCAATACATATATCTAGAGTGATGTTCAGTCTAATAAAATAATTTAAATATTACAAATCCGTAGAAAGTCAATAAAAATGTAAGGAACTAAGTCCGTAGGAAATGTCCAAAAAATTTAGTAATAATCCTCGAAGCGTTTCGCCTTTTTTGCACTTAGACAATGGTGTTTAGTTGGAAGGATAATTTGCAGGAGCGTGGTAGTCCCTACACGTCCCTACACAAGCTGGCCCTGAATAATGCATAGGTAATTCAATTGGTATATTAAGATATATATATATATATATATATATATATATATATATATATACTGATGCATAGCCATCCAAGCTATTCTTGTAGTAGAAGCTCATTGGGTGAGCCCTTCATGAGCTAAAGTGAAGTCAATGGGATGAAAACTCTGGTGGCACCTTCCTCTTTAGTGAATAAACGCCAATACGTTTAGCCACGTGCAAATTGGTTGAAATTGTGATGTTGCCTAATTTTAAATATATAAATATTTCCACTTTAGCCTCAGTTTAGATTCAGTAGTTGTGTAATCTTCCTAATCTTCATGTTTCCTAATGCCACCCTTTGGTTAAAACATGATTTCATAAGCCACAGGAGACATCAAGCCTTAGGGCCAGCCTGTTAAGGAGGATTCCTACTAGTAGTCAATCCCATTAGATGGCATTGAGTTTCCAAGCTTGTTACTTAGTATATATTAAATGAATATTTGCCATATAGCCAAATAAAACATACTAATAATATTAATCACTTTCAAAAGTAAAATAAATAAATAAATATCCCTCAAGTGGTCATCGTTCAAATCTTCATAACTTTATTCTATTGTAATTAACACCAAGTCATGATTAGAATAGTATATCCAGTTAGCAATTGCATTTTTTCTGGACTTCATTTTTGTTATAGAAGTTGATAAAAGCCTTGGTGCTACCGTAGCTTTATCAAAAATAAGGATTATGTTCTTTTGCAAAGGCTTGTTAATCAAGATAGGAATTCATTCCAGCAATATCTTTTGATCAATACATTCATGCATGGAAATTAGAATGCTCTTTCTTCTCCGTCTTCTTCTTTTTTTGAAACAGTAAGCAAAATAGAACAGAACATTTATAATTTAATAAACAATTTTTAGGATGAATAACTGAACTTTTCAATTGTTTGAGTTTCAACTTTGGAAAGCATGGGGATTTGCAAATTACAGAGATATATTTATATTCATTTTGTGAAAACGTGTTTTTTTTTAAGAATCCCAGGCTTGTTATTGATTGTAAAATTCTAAAATAATATTTTATGCAATGAGAATAGCGAAGTTATTTTGTGAGTAATTACTAATTACCAATGGAAACTGGAAACATAGTTGGAAGAATATGTATAAACAAACAGTGTGTCTTTTTTAAATATAATTATCATTGTCATTATTATTAAAGAGTATATTGCAATATGCAAAGTAGTCAACCTTGCCAGAACATAACCTAGTTTTAATTACACAGATGGTATAGGCAGATGCATCATAGCTATTGAGTTACTTAAAGTATGCGGACTGAATCAAATATTTGTAATCAATGTTCCTGCTTTCCCCATGAGTGTTACAGGTTTGTCAATGCATTAATGTGTAAAGCTCCAATGTACATATTTATATATTAAACTAAGCTTTACATGTGCCATGTGCCATTATAGAGAAAAAAAATCTACATATCAGTCTGGCCCACCCAAAAAGGCAGACCAGAACCGAAATGAGAGGCACACTTCCTCTGCGCAAGGGAACTAACCCCTGATGGGTCAGGTCTATTATGATTTGTTTCTTTCTGGTAAAGATTTATGTATTTCTTGAATTACATTTATTTTTCATGTTTCAAGGATAATCAATTGTAAGGATAAACAAGTGCTGCCTCAGAGACTACCATTTATAATTATAGAGACAGAGCTTTCTGTGGGTCAAAGTCTAATCTGACATTTTAATAATAGAAAATAGGGGACACTTAAATCCAGTTTCTGTGCGAGATACTTAAATCATCAGCTGCAATGTTCCAGTCCAGCACTTTATTACTTAACACTACAGAGTAATACGAAATACAAAGCCAAATCAGCCATTGCTTATGTCTGCAGGCAGCAGATATGTGCAGAGAAAACGGGAAATAATATTTTAATAAAAATATATAAGGCAGCATTAAAGACTACATATGAATTATGTAATGTGAATTTAAGACAAGATCCAGGACCAGATATTTGAGGTATTTAAAGCAGAAAAAACGCCCATACTAGATTGACAAAATGTGCTATAAAATTCTGCTTGCTATGATGTATTTTGGATTTCGCAAATTGATGGCATCACAGTTCCTAAAATACTAAGGTTAGAAACATTTTGAAACCATTGTAATGGTGCTTAGGGTTCAATTTGGTGCAATGTTAGTTTACTGGTAAAAAGCTGTCAAAAACCAAGCTGCATACTCCATTAATTCATTAATATTAAGCGTGGATTTTATTAAGAAGATCTCTTCCACTTAACTGAGTTAAAGTTCTTACAATTATCAAATTGGATCTTAATTAAAAAAAAACATGCCTTCCTAAAATGCGAGTTGGCTGTATGCTGTTCAAGATTCCTAGACTCAGCTCTTGTTTGTATCTCCAACCCTATGCTTTGCTTAACGTATGTGCCTAAAGCATATGTAAATGACGGAGCCTATAGAACCATGGGTAAGGAATCAGGAAATGATGCATACCTTAGTCTTATTCTGAGACATGTTGGTATTCCATTTAAAGCATGGCTAGGTTGAATATATTTACTTGTATTTGCTACTGACAAATGTAGGTGGAATGTTAAACCAGAGCTAAAGTATTGCCCCAAAAGCGATGGCTAATGTGTCAATATATAGTACATTCTAACATCTAAAATATTTTTTACCAATATTTAAAATGCATAGACAAAAATGTTCTTTTGGAAATACATTTTAGCCTCCCTAATCCTTAATTGTTGATTTATTTTCATATTCTTTTTCAGCCTCTACAATAAAGGCAAAATTATATAGATAAGAAACACAGAAAAAAAAGATATTCTGCAATGAAAGCATATGAAAAGAAAAATTTCACTTTGTGAGAAATTATAATTTCATTTACTCATCATTTATTTTTATTTTTTTCACTGAACAGAAAGGTTTTGATATCTATTGTGATCTGATAAATAATGCATTTCAACATCCACAATTTGAATAGTATATAGAATGTAAAACACGTGATTAAGCACCTGAAAATTAGCACATATCTTCTGACTGCCAAAAACAAACTGCAGTAAATAGAATTTTAGGAAAATCATGAATTACACAAAGCAGAGCATGTGTTGCAATTTAATGATCTTGCGTATAATAAGCTAAAATATTTCAACGCTCTAGAGTCTAATGGGATTATTTAATTACGTTGCAGTTAACTGCAACTCCGAAGCAACATGATACTAATATTATTATATTGTCAAACCTGGGAACTGCACCCCTTCTCCGGTTCTCCAGGTCAACACCCAAATCCTACAGGTCACAGCTAGGAGCGGGGTCTTGACACGCCCTGCCGTCCACCCGTTTCCCCTTTAAATGGGGGTGTTTCCTGTGATGTCAGAGGGAACAATCTCAACATCATCGAGGATGCCCCCAACGCCATCGAGAACACCCTTAATGCATGGGGACTGCCCACCAATGTCAGCGGTCCCATCCACTGATGTCAGCGGGACCACCCACCGACTTCACGGGACTGTCGGCTGATGTCGGTGGGCAGTCCTGGCCACATCCGGCAAGGGAAAGCTCAAGGTAGCCAGAGCTCAGAATTCCCAGGTATGTGTATAATGTCTTTGCAATGTCAAGGATAGTTGTGATAGTTCTACTAAAAGATTTAAGAATGTATCACTATTATTATCCTTTATTTATTAAGCGACAACATATTATGCAGAGCTGTACAACTTAAATGGGGTAATTAAACACATACAAATATACATTTACACATAAACACACAACAGCAGTTGAGAACCCTGTCATGATTGTCATCTATACTGATGGTACTTTTACACACGGTTCCGGGAAGAATGGTGGGCTTATAAGGGCCACATTTGTGAGAGAGGTAAAAATTAGCTTTCTTGTAGAAGTTATTAGGGGTAAGTGGTTTCAGGATGCAAAAAGGCAATGTAATAAAATGAACAGAGGGGAGAATGGTTTAGCGCTTGTCTCAAGATGATGGCTTGCAGAGAGCTTGTGGTATTTCAAGAAAACTACAAGGGGAAAGAAATAGATAAATACAACATTTTTATGTTAAAAAGGGGTTAAGGTTGTTGGATGTCAGTGAGGGAGGGGTCAGGAGGGAATGTGCTTTGAAATAAAAGCAATTGAATTTAAATGTAAACGACAAAATTTAGCCAAAAAAGAAACAATGTCCCCAAAATACATATCTATCTATCGAACTTTTGCATTATCCAGAACCAGCTCAGCCCACCTTGTAGGAATGCTTGGCCTTTCATGAATAATTAAGTTAAGTGAAAAAACACTTCACCTGCAAACTCTCCTGCCAAATCTTGTTTTAGGAAAACCCCTACAGTTATTTCATATAACCCAGTAATAAATAGATAACATGTTCAGCTGGTTGATCTGTGCGGAATAAAACATACATTAAACATTTTCAAATCTAATAGGTTTGTGTTTTGAGGCATGTTAGAGAGGTAGCTTGCTCATCTCTTTTAAGGTGATTGCGCAAGTCAGCTATAATAAATTGATTCCTCTATTATATGTGTGTGTGTGTGTGTGTAGGACTGCCTGTACATCTTTCTCATGGGCAGGAATAGAGAGTTTCCTTACATAGGGTGTGGGCTCCACAGCGGTAAGCTGCAGTCTCAAGTTAGGCTGCATTAGTGCTGCTCGGACGGCCTCAGGACCAGTAAAATCTGCAGGTTAGTTAAGGGGGTGGGGGAGGTTAAGTGAGTGAATGAATGTATAAGTCTTTAGTGGCAGAAATGGCACAGGCAGGTTGTTAGGGGGCATATGTGGCACAATCAGGCTACTTAAGTGACGGAGGTGGCACAGGTAGACTCAGAGCCGGCCTTAGGTGTTCTGGCGCCCTGTGCGGACT
>VKOC01015975.1:0-12893 GCA_009364415.1 Spea multiplicata
GGTAGAGGCGCTTCTGGATTTCCCAGGGGACGCTCCGTTTTCGGTAAGTCCGAATGCTTCTTGTCCTTCGTTTCCTTCCTCGGGGTTGCGGGCCAAATATCATCTTTTTCCACGACTGGGTGTGGATTTTGTCGGACCCTTGGATCCCCCTAACGGTACAGGTTTTCCAGATAGTTTTTCAGCTCTTCCCCCTTTCAAGTACGCTGACCGCCCACATCTCAGAGGGCATTACCGATCAGGCCTTAATGGTAGCAGAACTCCGCACCTTACGCGACAAGGGGGCTATCCAGCGGGCAAAAGGATCAATCGGTTTCCTCAGCTCCTTTTTCCTAGTACGCTAATGCACCGGGGACTTCCGCCCAGTGATCAATCTACGGGCTCTCAATGCTTTTGTTTATCGCCACTTCAAAATGGTAGGGATCCGTCTCTTCTGAGACCTTTGGTTGGAAGGCGATTGGTTTACATGGACCTCTCGGACGCTTTTTCTCCGTCCCAATTCACCCAGATTCCAGGCGATTTCTTCAGTTTCGCTGGGGCAGGCAGGTATGGCAGTTAAAGGCCCTTCCCTTTGGCCTAAGTTCAGCTCCTTGGTGCCTTACAAAGCTCCTGAAGCCGGTCATGGCTCTCTTCAGGTCCAGGGGTATCAGGTGTATAGTCTATCTAGACGACATTCTACCCTTCTCTAGCTGCCGGGAGACCCTGCTCCCCCAGACCGATTTCGTGGTGCAGACCCTTCACCAACTCGGGTTTCTAGTCAATTCTCTCAAATCCGAACTAGTCCCAAGCCGCTTTCTCTTCTTAGGCTTCTTAGACAGCATGTCGGCGGTTCGATATATCAACCGCTTAGGGGGTTCTCGGTCCAAGTACCTCAGAGGTAACAAAGGACGTTTTCGACTTTTGCCTTGCGTGCAACATACTCTGCCGGCAGGATACCTCCCGGGCGCCGAGGTTCTCTTGGCGGACGGGTTCTCCAGACACTGGCGGGATGCGAGCGACTGGAGACTTCTCAGTCGGGTCTTGCACCTGGACCTATTTGCATCCAGGACGAATCCCCAGATGGTCATTTTGAGGGTCATCCATCACCTGTGTTGGGACGGGGGGCCTTTGGTTCTGGTGACCCCCCCCCGTGGCATGCTCAGCCGTGGTTTCCAGCCCTGCTGCAGTTATCTGCCCAGGATCCTCTGGAGATCCCATCTCTGTACTATCCCCTGACGGGCCCGGAGGTCCAGGTTCATGCGGTCATCCTGGAAAGACATCTCCTCCTGGTCGTATGGACGATTTCAGGGGACCCCGAACGGTCTCGGGCCTATTGGAGGCGGCTCAGTCCTTGCTCCGCAAATCTTGGGCTCCAGGTACCAGTAGGTCATACCGGACGGCTTGGCGAGGCTGGGCTCCTTGGAGTTTGGGACGGCACATGGATCCCCTTGGCTCCCTTAGTCTGCCACCTTTTGCGTGGTATTCGTTTATCCTGTCCTTCGGCGCCGCGCTATGGTTCTCTGTGGGAAGTAGCTGTCGTGTTAGATTTCCTTCGGGATGGCCAGACAACGATTCGCTCTCCCTCCGACAGTTGTCGGCGAAACTTTCCCTTCTGTTGTATCTCTTATGCTTTCATAGGGTTTCGGATGTTAGCGCTTTGGATGCTCATGCTGTCTCTATTCTCCCCTGAGTTGTTCTCGTCTGTATCCTAGCCGTTTTTTCTAGACGACCCAAAAATGTGTCGCCGGGTGTGTCAGGACTTTCTGTCACGCACGACGTCGATACGTGCGGTCTTGACATCTCAACTCCTCCTCTCCTTTGTAAAACCTTTCAAGGCTGTTTTTCTTCTCCTACAAGAGCACCGGTGCTTTTTCCGTCAGGGGGGCTGCGGCCTCCTGTGCCCTTCGGGCTGGTGGAGCTTTAGTGGCTATTCTGCGAGCGGCGGATTGGTCCCGTGCCTCCACCTTTCGGGCATGTTATTTCCGCCCGGTTTCTTCAGGGGCAATGGCGTTGGTTTCCGGCGTTAAAAATGCAAAATACGAAGCCTCCTGTCTTGCCTTAAAATTGGAAATTATTCTAGCCTTGGTGCCCGAATAATTATAATTTTAATAAAGACAGGAGGCGAGTATTTTCCCTCCCTGCCCTCCCGATGGTTAGGTGTACACTCTAGGTAAGTAAGCCTGGTTTGAATTCGTTTTGTGTTTTCTTGGGGTTTTGTCTGCTCCGTTGCGTTTGCTGATTTGTGATGACTGTCAGTGATGCTCGTTCTACTGTGTTTTCCCATGTTTGTGAAGAATTTGGTTCTGTTATGTCTCTCTCTTTGTTTCAGCTCGATACCATCTCCGTGTCATAGCGGTTCTGTTTCCCAGTTGGAGTGCATTGTCGCCTTGCTCTTGACTTTGGTTCCAGTTCGAGCCCCTGTTCTGAGTGTTGTGTTTGGTTTTACGTTGCTAGATGGTTTGCTGCGTTCTTCAGTTCCGGTTCACAGCGGACGAAAGAGGAAGAGGAAGATAGTTAAGGAGTTTATATACCACCTATGTACTGTTTCTATTGGTTGTTTTCACTTGTGTTATTAACTCTTTCTTTGCTGCTGTTGGTGAGAGTAAAGGAAGATATGCAAAATACTCGCCTCCTGTCTTTATTAAAATTATAATTATTCGGGCACCAAGGCTAGAATAATTTCAAATTGTCTTTGCAGCATATGTTTAACCCAATGTACAAAATCTCTGATGGGGATAAGATACCAACACTTCAGTACAAAGACCAAACAAATACTTGATGTACCACAACATATTGGGGTATTCTATTCACAGATCTACTTTTCGGAACCATATCATATTCTGGAAAACCATGGAGCAGCATGAGTATAATCACGTTTTTGCTACTGTGGCACATTTATTAAATAAATCTACTACCCATCTATGCTCCAAGTATCTCGTCCTGGACAGTTTACAGTAAAAGGTTGTTGGCGAAGGTATATAAAAAGTAATTTGTATATAATTATTATTATAATTAAATCAGCTTGTATAAGCATTCAAGAACTAGGAATCCCTTGTCCTTTCGAATGGATCCAGCACAGACATCATAGGTCTTTTATGCTGTAGTTGTTATCAACATTCGTTTTACTTTATTAAGATTTATGTTTTACGTGTCTGACATCCACCAAAGACATAGCTAGGGCATTTAAAATAAGAGATATTTATATTGATTAAAAGGAAAAAAAACCATAATTAACATGCTGTATATATGTCAGATTATGTGGCAGGGTTTTGACTGAAAACACTGTTACCATCACAACAAAAGGGTTCAGCTACTCCAAACAACTCACTCCAATTACAATGGTAACCATTTACTGCTAGTAACCAGAAGTTATAAAAAGTATAGATTTTATGTAATCCTAGGATTTTTCTTCCATATTAAGGAGTATTGTGCTCCGGAAAGATCTGGCCTTTTCAAAATTCCCAAAATTCCATACCATGATCACAACTGTAAAGACAGATTTTGGTGCTACAAATTTGCCCTTAAATTGATTTGGAAGATCAATTTAAAGTAAGTTTCATAACAAACCTTAACTACCTGTATAAAATCACTCAGATGCCCTTACTTGTTCTTTTAATAAAGCTCTGCTTATTTTTTGCTTGGAGTTTGTTTCCTTTTTCATATATGTGGCCCTTTGAAATTTATTGACAACATTCTAGAGTTTTCAAACTCTCGAAATCTACAAAAACTTTTTTTTTGTCTTACCGGTGACAAAATTAACACGACTACCTAAGGCCAAAAATAAAAGTAAAAAAATGCATTATTATTGCAAAAGTATAAAATTCATATATACCTGATCAGTAGTAAACACATACGGCACATACAGTTATCCCAGGCAGCTATCACTGCCTTTTCTTTAAGTTATAATCCCTGCAAAAGTCTTTTTTTTACCTAGCAGTGGACAACTCGTGCCCAATTTAGTATCAATCATTATATTATATGAAGCTGCCATCCCCTAACATTTACAGTATTCATAGCCACAGACACGTTTGTAGTC
Source organism: Spea multiplicata (assembly GCA_009364415.1). NCBI lineage: Eukaryota > Metazoa > Chordata > Amphibia > Anura > Pelobatidae > Spea > Spea multiplicata. Next base: position 4,013 of record VKOC01015975.1, read on the forward strand.
TTCTCAGACACTTTACAAATGGACGTTTTAGAATTTTCGGACACGGATATTTTTTTCCAAAACTCTTCAATGTGCAGCGATAAGGCATCAGTAGGCATATACGTCGTAGGTGCACACCCAGCTGGACGGGAAACTCCAGGCAGGGAACTTCTTCTCCAGAGCATCAAGATGAGGAGAATGTTGATTATTGCCAAAGAAATAGTGTGACGCAAAAGCCACCGTAATCAAGCCGGTGTTGCGTCCATCAGAGCTCTAGAACAGAAATCAAAAACATACATATTTAAGCTTGTATTCACAGGTGTAACATAACATCTAATGCCAGTCTCCACCGAGAAATACCATAAGACCTTGGAAATAACACTGATGACCAAGACTAATAAGAACTGTGAATGATTACCGGTACATTATGTATTCCTAGTGATAATTTACTTGCTTTTCCCTCTTGTAGTCACCAACCTCAGCCCCCATCTCCTTTCCCGCATCCCTGCTTCTCTATTATACCTCTATTTTACATAATTTACCATCTTTTCTTACCTTAACTTCTATCCAAAACTTCCACGCTGGGGATTGCAGCCCATGGGAATAAAATACAAAATAGTCCCCACCACTACTGGTCACAGGAATTCCATCACCAAGAGACCAGCTGGACAATACACTTCCTTCATGTGGACGCATGTGAAGTGTCACATGGCTGGGTGCTATCAAGAACAGAGGAAAAACAAAAGGTTGTGTCGCTAACCAAATATTTTATAGGTACATATTAAAGCTGAACACAGGCTAATCTACTCTGTCAAACACAATGCTTTATTTCCCAGGATCCACTTTTTTCGCAAGGCGATGAAGTTACTTACCTTTTACTTCAAGCACCAGTCTAGTAGACCCCCAAGGCATTGCTTCCCTAGACACAAGTCTAATATCAGTGCGTTCAGAAAGAGGAGGTGGAGGGGCTGGGAGATACCAATTTTTCCTGTTGAAGCAAAATGGACATGCTGAAAACATGCGGGTTATATCAGCCAGATTCTCCTAGACTCTGGTGCTTCTTTCATACAGGCTACTGCAATAACAACCCGTATAGTTCTTTTTACATATCCAGAGCAACCACACTGGGGATTGCAGAGATTATGTCTCATTGAATAATTAATATATTTTGTGGATTGCCTTGCACCTATGTGACGGGGCACATACAGGGTACTTCTGGTCTTTGGGTCAGGTTATTTGAAGTCTTTAGAATTATCATGGTAGAGGAAACCTCCCCAAGTCACAAACACATTTTCCATTTAACATTCTAAACGCACTGCTTTACATCATTTTTTACATGAATACGTCAATATAGTACTCTTACTAAAAGAACAGTAGTAAAGAAAAGTACTGAAAGAGTACTTGTGCAATGAGCTACACTACCATTCAAAAGTTTGGGGTCACCGTGTAACAATTATAAATTCACTTATACAACATAGATAACCCAAATTCAGGCAAGTGGACCTCTTCATCTGCTAATTTGTTGATGGCCAACTGGTTGATTTTATAGTTAGTAACCACAAACCTGATTAAAGTATGGACAGGAAAATACCATGGGAATCCACAAAAAGGGGCATCTTCACATGTGGTTCGAATAGAGTCATTTAATTCAGGTATATAAGGAGTGACATGGGATATTCCGGTGTAATCAAAGCCATTGATCCATATTCCTGAATCTTTTTTCACCACATCTCCATTCAGGTCATGGAAAGTTCGAACTGTGTGCTAAAGGTGGAAAAAAAAAAAGACACAAGAAGTCAACGAACAAGATATGAGGTTTAAAGACAAAGCAAACCGTCTCCACATCCAATTTAACCCAGTCTTGTAGGTCTGGGTCTTCATAGTGGGACTTTGGGTAGTTGACACTACAACTCTCCTACATCTGTGAATAAACTAGTAACCTGCATCTTTGTGTAGGGTGTCAAATGCAAAGCCAAAAATCAGATTTAGGGATTGATATTCAGACATAATATGTCTTTAGATGTATTTGTCTACTATGGATATAAATTAATTAATTGTTAATGACATTTAACATATCATGCAATACCTTGGGAAAAAAACAAAGCTGAGTTACTGGGTACAGATTGAAAGCATCCTTCTCACAAATTATTCAGGACATGGTTACCTGTAGAAAGATTCTTTTGGGCTTTGGACTGTCCATGCTGGAACTATATGGAAAAAACATGCCACTGCAGACAAGAGCGAATGTGACAACTGACACTAAGCCCAAGCTGATCAGTATTCCCTTTGTACCCTTTATAAGGTAGATAAAGTTGATCTATAAGGAAAAACAAACTACAATCAAATAATTTTGCACATATCAATACAGTCTCTTTTAAAAGCAAACTTTAATTAACCTATACGATTTATAAATACCAATCCTCAAAGGAACAGTCTAGTCCACACAACTTTATTTTTTTAATGTATATTGGCTTGGATTCCAATGCATTTTACTGCAAATCATATAATGTTATGCTAGGTTTTGATAACTTGCAAGTTATTCATGTTTGCTTAAAATTGTTTAAATGCTAAAATGTTCTCTGTATGTTGGATTTTAAAATGAAAGAGTAAAATTATTATTTGTAATAAATGTGTGTTAAATTAAAATAAGTAACCGAAAAACATAACTTTTTGTACTGTAAAGTTTATATATTTATTATGTTACATAATTATATATATTGCCAAAGTATGGGGACACATGACCATCACACCTATATGAACTTGTTGGAAATCCCATTCTACAACCATGGGCATTATTATAGTGTTGTGCCCCACTCTGCAGTTATAACAGCCTCCATTCTTCTCAAATGACTTCCTACAATATTTTGGAGGCTCTTTGTATCCTTTAAATCATAAGAGAATTTGTGAGGTCAGGTACTGATGTTGGATGAGAAGGCCTTGTTTGCAATCAGTCTTACAATTCATACCAAAGGTGCTCAATGGGGTTAAAGGCAGGACTCTGTTTCTCCAGACCAAACTTATCAAACCATGCCTTTATGGACTTTGCTTTGTACCCTTCATTGGAACTAAGGGGCCTAGCCCAAACCATGAAAAACAGCCCCAGATCATTATGCCTCCTTCACCAAACTTTACAGGATTCACTTTCCTTTCCGGAAGGTAGTGGCCAAATCCAGATTTGTCCATCAGGCTTCCAGAGAAAAGGTTTCCACTGCTCCAGAGTCTAGTGGCGATGTGCTTTACACCACTCCAGCCAACACTTGGTATCATGCATAACGATCTTTGGCTTGTGTCCAGCTGCTCATGGAAACCATTTCATGAAGCTACTTCAGCTCATGGCTTGTGCTGATGTTACTTCCAGGGACAGGTATGGAATTCTGTAGAGAATGATGCTACAGTGGACAGATGATTTTTATGCGCCATGTGCTTCAGCACTCAGCAGACCCACTCTGTGAGTGTGCGTGGTCCACCCTTTTGTGGCTGAGCTGTTTCACAATAATAGCACTTACAGTGCCGTATTTGAAGTCATACAGCTGTTCAGTACGACCTATTCTCATGTTAATTCTTATCTACAGAGTAGGCTGCCTATGTGCTTGATTTGATTCACTGGTGAGCAAAAGGTGTGGCTGAAACACCTAAACTCAATAGGGTCCATATACTTTACGTCATACAGTACGTACGTGCACACACACATACATATACATATATATATACACACACACATATATATATATGGACATATAATATACAAGAATTATATTAAAAAAACGACTACATATGGGTAAAGTATGATCAATTGACTTTTTAAACATGCCACGTGGTCCACTTATATAGTCTTTTACAGAGAAAAATGTATTTTTATATGGTGAATACGTACAAAATACGAAGAAAGAACTACGGTGGAAACAACAACAAAGGAAGCCATCACCACATCTGGTGGGATTTCTGTGCCACTCCGACCAAGAATTGGTGTGAACATCTCAAACATTGCCCACACATGGTACATGGTGTGCAAATATGGTCCAAGTAGCCCCAGCAGGTACAAAGCAACAAATTTAGATGAAGAGCCTGTAAACAAGATAGAACATATTATACATAGAAATGGAATGACTGATGTGCGGAGATTTCACACATTAGTGTTATAAAAAGTGGTTATGAAGCAAAATCTAGCCATAGCAATGGGATTTTCCACGTTTTTTTTTTTATATATTATCCCTCATTATACCAATATTCAAAAACAGTAAAACATTGGTGGTTTTGCTTGAGTATATAACAAGAGCAGATCAAAAAATGTAAGTATATAAAAACATGTCAAGAAGTTTGAATAAACCCATTTACACTTGGCATTCAGGCAAGTAACCTTCTGAACTACCTATTCATAGTGTTTCCTACAAACTAGCAAGCTGTGGTTACTTGCGACCACACTGAACCGGTACTGTTTGTGTCTATATTTTTGTTTTTGCCTGTGCAGTACAAACAATTCAGGTTCATTTGAGAAGGAAAAAATAATAATTGTTAGCAAACATTTACCTTGATGAATAAATTCTTGTTGAGCGGATAATTTTGTGAGCAGAGGGAAAATGACCCACAAGGCAAAGAAATAAGCAGAACATAGTCCTGAATGGGTTACAAGTACCAAGGGTACACACCATGTAATTAATGTCACGTCAAAGAACAAGTCCCCTAAATACTGGCTGTTTGTGCTCTGTAATCAAAAAGGAAAGACAAAATATGAACAAAGCCAACAACTTCATAGAGGAATTTTGCTAATTTGACAAACAATTGGTAAACTCTGTGGTGCTGAAAGGCCAGGCCGTTTAACGAATAACTCAAGAATAGATTACTGAAAGTTCTTCATAGCACCCATGAAACATGTACTCTGTCTAACTGAACACAAACCATAAATTTACTTTTTTCAGCTACACATGTTTGGCATTTTGCTAGAACCTACAGATCATTATTTATGTTCTACATAAGCACTATTAAATAGTTAATTATTTGTGCAAGTGAAACAGAGCCGGTGTGGGTTTATGTAAATCCTTTACTTTTGGGTTTAATTATACCTTGTTTGCGCGTAACAACTTCGAGCTCATCATTTCTAAATTAAAAAAGCGTATCATCTGTTATTATGGTTTTTTTTGTGTGACCCATATAGTCTACATGAAAAACTTACTTTATAGTAGATGTTCTTGGCCAGGGTGTGTACAAGTATCAGCTTGGCTAAAGCTGCAGATCCATATAGACCCACAGACACATAGAAGTGAGTGTACCAGAACAGTGATTTTCCGGTGAGTGAAACTAACACTGCTATAATCAGGACGGTTATCAAGGCGGAGATCCAACTCATAATAGAAATAAAGAGTCCACACATCAGGTCCCAGGAATAGTTGACGCCTAAATTCAAGGACACTGTGATCAGTTGTTTGTAAATTTACTTTTGCATTTCAGTGCATAGCACAATGCTATTTATTAATGAGATTAGTGGTACGTTTACGTGATGTAGCAAAATAAGTGATGTATTTGTGCTCTCCTCACCCCATCAACCAATGGTATGGTCCAATTAACATCCCTCTGGTTGCTATGGTGGTAATACCATGTTTTGGTTTTTTTTGTTTGTTTTTTTTATAAATAATACCCGCTATTCCTTTTGCACAGTTTCCATGGTGTTCTATCAATTCCATTTTCCATGGGGTGGCTAAAGTAAACTGATAAATTGCTCGGTACAGTTATGTTTTTATGAGCCATTTTCTCTTAAAGTTAAATCCTTCCTCCAGAATATGTCGCTTACCTGCACGCCTGTACTTGGCGATTTTTTTGCTCAGGTAAACGAAAGTGACTGCAGCCACTATGTAGTTGATGACGGTTCCAATACGTGCTGGGTACGACAAGACAAAGAGCCCACATACATCGAAAAAGACCATGTTCCCATGGCGAAACTCTGAGGGATCAGCAAGCTGGTGAGACATAGCCAAGTATTTCAGCACGCTCAATATATTGTCACCTAAAAAAGGAAATAAAGACAATAGAAAACAGCCAGTTCTCATAGGTATGTGTTCTGTATTGTGTATTACAGTTTTGTGTATACCAGGGAACTTTCAAAATAAACCCTGAAATATTAACCCTTTAATGGCTCATCAACATTTTATGTAGTAACTCACCTGGTCCTCGTGGAAACCTTGGCTTGTCATTATTTAAAGATAAACTTAATTGAGTCATTCAAGCAGGGATTTCAACCATAACATACTGGCAGCAAAACCACAAACTGGAAGTCTTGTATATGATCACAGCAGTGTAAGAGTCACCTCTAGACTGCGCGACCCTGAGAATCTGCTCCCTTCACCCGGTGATCGGGGCAAAAACTCAGAGTTTCCGGGTATGAGTATTTGTAATACAATTGGATATTAGAAACATTAGTCTTGTTTCAATATGGTAAACATACATTTTGAAAATAAAAAATCATAATACAAACCAGCTCTTTGGATGGAGTCTGTAAGTATTCAGTCTGCCGTGTCATACTTTGTGTGGTAAATGTAGCCATTTTCAATAAAGGCCAAATCTATTCCTAAAAAGGAAAATAATTAACATAAAGGATTAGGATTTCAACATTTAAAGCTTGTTGGCAAGATATGAGGGGGTGAAACTATTATAATTAGTTATTTCAATACGTAAGCCTTCAACAACAATCAGATGGAACCGACGCAGAAATAAGTGAGAGAAGCAGGTGCAAAGTGGAATGTAGACAGTCAGTAGCTAGATTTTAACGTATATTAGATAACAGAGGAGCAGCTCAAACAGCATTTCTGAACATTGGCACTCTATACAGGGTGTTCTTCACACAAAAGTAGTGTGGGGTCTGTCAGAGACGCTCTTTCAGGATTATGCTAATGAAATGCCACCTGAGTATATGTAAGGAAAATGTCAAAACATTTGGGAAGACTTATGAGACAAGATCACAAAAGGTGAAACAGCAGCATGAACAGGTGTCTTCTCTATCCAGGTGAATGTCTCAGTCTTTTCCTTAATGTTAGCAGACATTTGCTACGCTGCTCGATAAGATACATTTAACAACGTCTTAAAAAGGTGCCCTGATGTCTGTACTACAGAGCAAAATAGTTATTTTAACTACAACAGGATGTATCATAAACACAGCATTGTGCAGCTTAATACAGAGTAACTATATCATGTAACTTCAAGAGGTCATAACACACCTGGAATATTGCCAAAGTCTCTGTATATGCGGAAGTCTGTATCAGATGGGATAATGCCACTTTGAAAAACTTCCTGTGCCACCACAGAGGCAAAAGGGTGTACTGCAGCTGATGCATAGGCTTGCACCAGCCATGGGTTTTCTGGGCCTAAAAGAAGGAAGAACAAATGGTTAAACATTTTGTTTACTTCACAAATGACCCCGATCACTCAATGATATCTAGGAACAGGAAGAAATTATGTCATTGTGTCTTTCTGCTCAGCCCATTCGAAAAGCTTTAAATGGATCTGTCATGTGACAAGGTCCACTACAGGTAATGACGGCCTGTGGTATATACGTTGTGGAAATTTGTGTTCCTGATTTTTCTTACGTCTTTTGTTTTAAAAAGCCATCAAAGCATCATGTATCATTTACAGAGTGATCAGCTACTGATTTGTTTATTTATTTAGCTCCATCATATGCTGTATCGCTGTACAATCAGTAAATAAGATACAAGTAGTGTATCACAGTATCTACTGAAAATGCAACTTAAGTGCTACAGAGCTGGAGTGTGAAAGTGCCTATTCACATTCATACCTGTCTGAAACACCAGCTCCTTCCCTCCAACTCCAGCAGCCTCCAAATTAATAAAAGCTCGAACCATCTTGGCCCACGGGTGCTGAGTGATGAAGCCATGGCTGCCCTAGACAGTGAGAAGACACCAGCATATTAGCAGTCACAAGTAAGAAGAAAAGAGGTCCTACCTAATGTCATTTAGTACAGGTGATATTTGCAATGGTTTTTTCATCATGTAAATAAATATGACGTTTTACTACCTGTAGGATGTTTTCTTCAGCTCCATTGAAAAGAAACACAATAGCATGCTTCAAGGGATTAGACAAAGAGGACAAGGTCTCCAAGATTTCAAGCATGACAGCACAGCTCACTGCATCATCACTGGCACCTACATTAATACAACATAAACAACTCGGAATCAACCAGAGCATTACAAATCTAAAGCATGCCAAAGGTTAGGCATAAAATACTAATCGATAGCAAGTAACAGTGTAGCAATCTTCTTAATTCTGCAATATGCCTATTGAAGCATAAGTGTATACCCAGCTCATATGTATAGTAATTCTGTATATGGAAAACATATATTTGATCCATGGATCACTTTAGTATAAGATATAGCCAGCTGTCAGATGTTTGTATGTATATGTTATTAAAAGGAAGTGCATGGTCATAACTTCTTTTTTATTTTAATAAACACTGTTTAATAAAACAGAGCAAATGTCTCAAATAAACCAGTTAATGATTGAAAGGTATAGCTACATGAAATATAAAGGTCTGGGGTGGATGCATGTGTACGTTTCCAAATGCTGGCTACCTTCCACTTGCTGAACTGGTTACACCACCATGGTACCTATTTTCTGAGTGATGAAAAGATAGTGTATGAACCTCTGATAGGCGACCCTTGGATCTTACCTGGTGAGTTGGCCACAGAGTCAAAGTGACAGTTTGCTAGGACGGCGTGCTCTGCTCCATACTGCGGCTCCAGCTTCACTGCTATATTAGTTATGTTATCATAGTAACTGGTGAAGCCTCCGAGGAAATCAATGCTAAATGATCCTGTGGGTCTTTGGACATCCACCAATACCCTGTGAGCTGCGTTGGCCTTTGCTTGGATCCCCCTAATCTGTTCCAGAAGGTAGTTCA
>VKOC01015982.1:0-10280 GCA_009364415.1 Spea multiplicata
TTCATGGTTAAAAGGCAACTCAGAAGCACCGGTAAATTGGGGGGGGGGCAGGAGGATCCAGGTCCCCTACCAAGCTGTGGGGGATCTGGATCTTAGTCTCATAGTCAGACCTATTTGAGGTATGATTATAAGATGACCCCGATTATAAGACAAGGTGTATTTTTCAGAGCATTTACTCTGGAAAAAACCTTGTCTTATAATCAAGCAAATACGGTACAATCCTTTGTTACTTGATGGCCTTGTTAGCCTGCCTAAAAGGCCACTGTGCCATTGTGCTGGACAGGTGCTGGCAGTGCTCAATCCTAAACTTTGGCTCTAAGGAAGAAAAGTATTGTTTGAGAATCACTGTGTTCTCCATCCCTGCACTGTACACCTAACAGAGCTGCCCGTCCGGAGGCTGGCAGTAGCCGCTGGTAGACCAAGAAAGCTATGTTTCTCAGTAAAACACGCTCATTCATCTGTAACAAGGTAAACATTTTGGGCATTATTGTCTGTTTAACAGTACAAGCCAAGATGGGACCTAATTTGCACATCACTGAGGGCACAGGGTGTTCTCATACTAAATATGTGCCCAGGAGACAAACATTAGTTATAGCTGTCAATCCTCAGCCATCAAGAAACAAAATCACCAGAATACACAGATAATTCTTCACTGTTTTACTTCAATAATTATTGAAATTCTGGAGCATTTACCTCTGTGATGTAATGTTTAAATCCTTAAGTCTACGTCTCTCACTAGGTCACTTATGGAGCATACGCTTGTGTTTTTGTTAGCATGTACCCTGTGCCATTATACACATAATTTCCACACCCACATGATGTCATGCATCTTTCCTCATCTAAAACACAGCTGGATTAAAACACACAAACTCACACATAAGACTGATCCTACCCTCTTTGACACACAGTGCTGTTATTCCACCAAACATAGGGAGCACTTACCAGGGGGCCAATTGCATTTAGGTTCCTACAATTGCCCCATTCCTCTGTTGAGTTTCTAGAAGACTATTTTTAATTGTGTCTTAATACGTCCAAATACTATTTAAAAAGAAACAAAGTGGGGTATCCAAAAAACAAGGGTGACCCTTAAAGTCTGACAAATGTTTGTTTAATAAGGCTCATTCATAGTAATAAATACCCCATGGTAACCCAAAAAAGTACCGTACTTTGCATGGGACCTATTTGATGTAGAATTAGTGTAGTACTTCCTCCATGCACCATAGTCAAGACCATTTCTAAGTGATCTTACCCCCAGTTTGTCAGGTCGGTCTTAAACATGTCTCCTCCTTTGTGGTCCCATGGCTCAGCAAAATCAGGCGGTACATAGGAATGGATGCACTCACACTAACTTACACATCCAGACATTCAACACTAACACATATGCATTTACACGAAAATACACACCCACCCAAACATACCCAAATACTCAATTGTCCCATTTCTCCCGCCTCCCCATGCGCCAATGGTGGCACATAGACTGCCAAGTAGGACTAAATAGTGGAGATGTCTGTGAAATCGGCTGTATAAACCTCCACATCTGGCCCTTAGCAGGAGACCCAAGGGGCAGCTGCCACGTGCCCCTATGATAAGTATGAGTATGAGATAAGTAAATCTTAGTAAAAGATGGAACTTTGTATGGCTCATTGTTAGTGTCCACACGTAGCACCTATCCGCATAGGATGTTTAAAACACAGGAGCATACAGACTTCATTCCGATATCGGGAACTCTTATTTTCTTCCACCTTCCCATGTGTCACAGTAAGAAAATGCACTATTTGTTTATTTAACCAAAGAAAATTGCGACACATACTAGCTTTCCAGTCAACCTCCTCCCAGATTCCTGGCCTGGTGTGTTTGTGTGTGGTGTATTCACACTCTCTCTTACATTACCTCACCGTTTCCAGTGCCACCAAAAGCACACTGTAACTATGGCAATGCAGAACAAATGTAAAAAAAAAATAACTGCAAGGAAATATTTTGGGCTAATGTCACAGCCCTTCTTCTCAAACCTGGCTGTCACTTCTTACCAAGAGGCGGGGAGAAGGAAACGCCATGTTGGCACGCTGAAATCTTACAACAGGAGGACAAACAACTGAGCTGTGAATGCTCACCATTAACTAACCCACTGACTAAACCTCCACATTATTCTTTTAGTACAAATTCACAAACAAATATTAATTTCTATGTTTAGTGGTGATGTTACCTCAGGAAATGATGATATTCCCTCACTGGCTGTGAAAACAGTCTCTGGTACTTAAGTTGCTGTTCCACATAGGTGGCCACTTAAAATATCCCCAGGTAAGTGCTGCTTCATGTAAAGTGAAGTAAACGAAACCTTTCTTTTTCTCCTTAGTGGTTCCCGTCTCTTAAAAACTGTGTCTAAACATTTATTGAAAAAGTACAGCTGCCTAGAAATAGAGTCCTGTCCAAAGCCCCTATTCTATGTATTACATCACAGCAGTCAGCCCACCTACAACCATGCCCACCTGCTATTTTATGCTCATGCATGTGAAACTGCAAAGCTTTATGGATCCTAATACACAGTAATGGCCCCAAAGACCAGTAATGGGGAGTGGTTGTTATTGAGTGAGGTGGATTGTGTGATAGGTGTGATGGGAGGGATGTGAGTGAAGACTTTAAAGATAACATCCCTTCTGTGATCAGAGATGGGAAGGGTGAGCAGTGAAGACAGACAGGATTCGGAGGCCCCGTCTGACTAGCCACACAGCCAAAGTTGAGCTGCAACTGGTGTGCCACCCAGGACTTAGCGGCCCCTCTACTAAAGGATAGCCAGAGAGACACACTGCCACTGGTACAGAGAATAGTTGAACATATAGCCACTGGTACTGTGAGAAGAGGATAGGGGAAGTCAGATCAGCGAGGAGAAAAGCCAGGTTTGGGAATGCGAGGTCAGCGGTTCCAAGGCCAGCAACGGTAGATCAGATCAGGAGATGAAAGAGAGAGATCAGTGGCGAGCAAAGGCCAGGTACCGGGTAATCTTAGAATGCAAAATCCAAGGCAATAGAAATAGGGACACTCCAGAGGAGAGTGAGAGGTGCTTTTTATACTGCTCAGCAAAGTGACTACCGAAGCTTCTCCCCCTGGGACGTTCTGAGTTTACTTGAGGAAGAAAGCGCCATCTTGGAAAAGCGCAACGCCAGTACTTGCAATGGACAACATGTGGTAGTGTTGCTGATCCTCACTGTGCCCAGAAGTGCTGCGATAGTGAGGATATATGCACCCATGAGCATGATGGATGTACTGCTGTCAGGACTTCATGCCCCTCCACAGAGGGACCGGTAACAGGGACGGAGGTAAGGGCGTGACAGGCAGCCACACACTAAAGTTTTGGCATGGCCATTAGGCATAGACTCATAAGCACACCTAGGAACTCTCCGAGTTTTTGGGTGAAGTGCCTGTCACGGTAACCCCCTGAGGCTGAGGACACATGGGAGTAGGTTTGAGTTTGGAAGGGAGGCCATGACAGATTCACATGGAGACCTTTTGTCTGCCTGCCCAGTTCCTTCTGGGAGGGGGGTACAGGGTGGCCGCAAAACACCATCTTCTCTGCCCTAACCAGACTTCCATGGACTAGCTGGCTAGAAGCACTCCATGCGCCTGACCAGGACGCCTAGGGGCGTACCTAGAGTATTGGGCACCTGTGGCAGATCCTGTATGTGGCACCCCCTCACACATACACACTTTAAAACTGCATTTAGTTTCTATGGTTAGGCAAACATTGACAGGGGTACAGCATAATTGTTATCATTATATACTGAGGCACACATTGACGGTGGTACAGCATAACTACTATCATTATATACTTAGGGATTACGCTGTCGTCAATATCACTATATACTAAGCCAAACATTGATGTGGTGTAGGCCTACCACGTCAGTGACTGGCTTCGTATATAGTAGGGATGCACAGAAACAAAAATTCTGGACCGAAACTGAAAATTCAGCATTCACTTGGCCAAAACCCAAAAAACTTTAAAATACTTTTAATAAAGTAACACACCAAAATTAGACAAAAAAAACCAATAACAATATTAATATATATATATATATATATATCATTAACAGCAGTCACAATCCTATCATGCCCAGGTTGTAGCAAAACAGGTAAAGTTCAGACTCACTTTACTAGGTAACAGTCCAGGGTCAGAATCAAGCACAGGAACAGGTACAGGTATAGGTGTAGGCACAGGTGCAGGTAACGGTACAGGTGCAGGCACAGGTATAGGCACAGGTGCAGGTAACGGTAAACGTGCAGGCACAGGTTCAAAATAGGGCCAGGAGAACAGCACTTGGGACGCTATTTAGCACACAGAGCGTCTGCTGAGAGGGAGCTTGGGGCTTTTATAGGGATCATAGGCGTGACGTATGACGTCAAGCCTGTAGATCCAGCCCTAGTACTGGCCCTCACACAGTCTCTAGAGGGAGACAGCATTGGAAGCGCTGCCCCTCTAGCAACAGCCTCCTCTGTGGCACCTCCTACCCTCTCCTGCACACAGACAGCAGAAGAAGGAGGTGCCGGAGCGGTGTGCAGAAGCGCCGCCCCTCTCGCCACAGTTGCCAGTTGCCGCCCCTCGCGCCACAGTTGCCGCGCGCATCGTTTTTGGAGGCGTGCCGGCACCCCTCAGTGAGCGGCTCCCCGGGCGGACCGCCCCCGCCAGGTACACTACCGGCACGACAGCCAGTCCTGCTCGCAGCTGCTTAGTTTTGAACTTTGCCGCTGCCTTGAATGTACGGCCCGCCGGCCCGGATTCAGGGTGGCCTGGGGGGCAATTGCCCCCCTGCCCAGCCCTATTCCCGGTGACGTTCCCAGGGCTGTTGCTCAGGTTCCCCACCACAGACTTTTTTGGAACACCATCTATGGACCCTGAGCTGTCCATCAGTGACCCGGGATTGACGCCGTTCCCTCGGGATCACCCTGAATTTGTTAGGTGGGCATTGCTGGCCATGGAACTGTATGGAGGTGCAGTAGTTGATTATACTCCTGATCTAATTATGTCTGTGTGTATGAATAGTGTTGTTGTTTTCAATAAACCTGCTTCTGTTTGCACCCTACGCTACGTCTCGACTAGTGCCCGGGTGATCACAAAGGGTTAATCCCTTGAGCAATTGAGCTTTCAGCGGAAAAGAAGATCTCTACGGCAGAGATAGTCACTGAGTACGAGTCTCTGTCACAGTGCCGCTTTCTAACGCCACTCTGCTCCCCCTCATGGGTGTGGAATCTGTGTTTAACCACACCTACGCCCTGCCCAAGTCCCCCCCACCCTCTAGCTAATCGGTGGCTAGTTCCACACCTTGTGTCTTCCTACATAAAGCTCTAGGCCTCCTGGGAACTAGCCATCTTCAATGCCAAGGAATGCTCATGGAAGTGTTTGCTTAGTAGGGGAAGTTTCTTTGAAGGCTAGTATTAGGAAAGTAAGCATGGACGGTAAAAATAAAGCAATGTGATCAGATTAAAAGGTATTGAAAGCTCCACTTCATAACTTTTTTGGCTTTTTTTATCCCGCACATTTTTAAACTTTGTCTACTTAACTTATTATGTGGTTTAGAGCTTATAATCATGTGTTGGTTTTTCCTTGTGCCATTAGCTTGTTCACCATATCAACTCTAGCTAAAAACAATATTAGACCAGCAACAACTAACTGGCAGATTATCTAACAAGGGATGGTTGTAAAAATATCATTGGCTAATTGATGGTTAGAAAAGTAAGTCTGTTTCAGAACATTTATTCATCTATATATAGCCTGTGATTTTCTAGCCACTTATTCATCTGTAGAAGGTATCAATGTGGTTGTAGAAACTCATGAACAAACATTAATTTCTATGTTTCATGCTGATGGAGATCCAGTGGTAGATACCACAAATTCGCAAGCTCTGCATTTTAAAATGTATCCTCTGAAATACACACTGGAGGATGCGGATTAATAGTTTTTCTTTGAAGTTTGCGGAACTATAGGAAGTTACAAGTTTCCGTGTTGAGATCCTTTATTTAACTAACAGCTGTCTTTAAACTTATTTACCCCTAGATCTAAAAAGGATTCCCAACTAGGAATAAGCAACTAAAAAAGCAAGAAAAGAAATTAAAACAAGTTATTTGGTTACCAAAGGTAATTATTATAAAAATTCTCTTAATACATCTGCTAGGGTTGTATACTGGTGAACTGTGAAAAAAGTATGGGAAAAGCTATCAGGTGTACTCCTGTATGTATGCAGCTTTTGGTGTTTATGTTAATGTTGTTTTATTTATTTTATTATCTTGCAGGTTGGACAAGGCTGTCTTAGCAGAGTGTAAAGTCCCCAAGTATGGCATACTTGGTGGGGACATTAGACCAGTTCTGCTTCTTTCTGGTGTGCTGGGGTTAGGTGGGCAGAATTTGAAGCATGACGATAACTGGATATGGATAAGGTGGAGCCAAAAGACCACTTTCCTCACCCAGAGATTACGACACAAGCCTGGGGACCAACAGTGAATTTTCATAGACCAAACCTGCCTTTTTAAATACAAAAAGTTCCCTGTATGCAATGAAATAATTGAATGCGACAACTCCTGGTATCTTTTTAGTATACTTTATAAAGAGCATAGTGACACAATGAAAATATATTATACTGTTTAACTTTAATTGCAACTTAAATCATGTTGATCGAGGTAAATAAAATGATGTGTTTCTTAACATCAGCCTCAATTTAATACCCGCTAACTCTCAAGCTAGGCAATACCCATTCTAAAATACCAAAAAAAACACCTCACTCTACATATTTAGTTATTTGCCTAATGTTACAAATCATCCCCAGTGTCTTGCCAGCACAAAAAAGTTTCAAAAAACTTTGTCCATTTTAGACCATTTAGCTGTGAGCCCACAGCACCTGCAGAACCATCCTCTCAAAGTAGCTGATGGGGAACATGCTTCCATGGAAAAATGTCCCCTTGGCTCTTGAACTAAGCCAAATCCCACACAGCAGCAAGCTAAAAGCACATGGGGTCAAAATACTGTGCAAAGGGGCAGTTTGATCTTATACACCTCCAATTTGGACTAGCCAGGTTGAGCCATCTGTTGGGCTTGAGCCAAAGCCAGCTTGCACAGCCACACTACCAATCGTACTACCATTTTTATTTATATTTTTACCTGTAACTTAGTAATATAGATAATTATACATAACAATTTAGGTGCCTAGAATGAGTAAATCCAGGGGTGGTTAGGACTACCTGCTGGCACAACAGGTTTTCAGGGTAATACATTTTTGAATGATATGAGGTCTTAATCTTGACATGCAAATCTGAAAAAAAACAAAATATCTCCAAAGTCTGACAGGTTTATAGCTCTCTAGGCTTGAGTTTGACACCAATGCGTTAATCCTTCTGAATTTAAAATGTTGAGTACACATTCTGTATTAATCCTTTAGCGTCAACCACATATAAGTGCTGTTACACATATCCATTACATATGAAACCCCTGTGTTTATATTTAATGCAGACGCTCCAATTAAGGGAGAAGGCTGCTAATGGGTCAGCAACCAATCTTCAGGCTCCCCACAACAGATTGATTGAAGCTTGCTACCATGGTAACAGCTTAAAAAACAAACCAAAAAAAGATGTTAGCCCTAGGTCGGAATGACCACAAAACCATATGCACCAGAGGTGCGACAAACATGTCATGCAAGTAGAAATGTGTACTGTATCCCTAGATTGTATTTTGTGGGTATAAATGTGGCAGTAAGCACTAAACTGTGTACCTATCCTGTTACATATTGTGCAATGTCACTTACACAGGTTTTGTGTGCTACCATCATGTATGCACAACAACAAATCATGAAAAATTGTACAAGAGACATATATCTCATTTGCATTACTTTTTTGTGTGGTGTGGTACATACAAGGAAATAATGTAAAAAATTTTATTTTTTTTGCATTTGTACCATTGCTATACAAACTAGCACCTTGCCTGCATTTTCCACTACTTTGTTACCTTGCCTGCCTGCCTACCTTTATAGAATTAAATCTGCAGGCAGCCGGAGCGGTGCATGTGCCACAGCACAGGCCTCTGTATCTGCACCACCTTGTAGACTTTGTGCCCTCTTCTGATGCGGAACACATATCAAATCTAATGCTCCTGCACTGGACCGCCAAGGACGAGGTCAGCTCCTGCTGATGGTCATTGTTTTCTTGCAGCATAAAGTTAGGTAATGGAGAAACTACCAGGGAAGCAGAAAACACTGGCTGAAAAAACAATAAGCAAGAGAGTGAAACAGAGTCTAGAGGTGAGGAAAACTACTGCGAAGGAAATATGACAGGGGAAACCAAGGGTGGTTTAGCAGAGATACGTGTACAACTGATTAAAAAGATCATGGAACAGATATGTATTTCTTACGTCTTCCAGCTATTTCCTCAAAGCCCTTATTTGCCCTACTTATACATAAACATCTCAAAACATTTCAAATGCCAAAGAGGTGTGAGGGGTGACTTAGGTGGTGAGATTAGAAGCGTCTCTAGGGAGCACAGAAGTCCCCAGTGCATTGCTTCTATGTGACGAACAGGAGGTGGAACCAAATACTCAGGTTTCCTCATTTAGGACCACACCGCAAAGGCAAGCAGGAGGGCTGGATCTTCTTGGACCATCTCGAAAGAGAAGAACCACTAAATTCTTCAAGAGGAGATGGCAGCCAAAAGGGCAACCTACTCCCCCCACCAAAAAGTTAGAGCTAGACCTTCCTCCAGTATGGCATTTCTACTGCAGGGCTTTTTATGTGACCTTTTGACCTATTCATAGAAGGAGAATATGTTTATCAATTTAATTATAAGCTTAATTTATAAACTTATTCTGTTGGTTTTTATACATACTGTAGACCACCGCGTGACACGAATACTCAGCAAACATTCTAAGCTTCAAAAAAAATAAACGGGGGATCAGGGATGGAAAAAGGAACGGAGTGATTTGGGGCCTAAAGAGGGACACTTGGGAGACATGTATAAATACAAAAATATTCATAACAGCAACGTACGCCCACAAAAAATTTAAATTACATGGTTTATGAAAAAAAATCTGTCACTATATTTGTTTTCTTAAAAAGGCTTACTTGCTCAGGAACAACTTTACCCGTTACGTGTAGTCATTTTTTCATACTGTTTAAAAGAAATCGATGCCAGGGCTTTACTTTGGTTAGATTACAAACTGTCGAGCTTCAGCTCAGTAGCGAGTTCTTTTTTTTTTAGGTGAAATGTTCCACAGTGTGAATGGTGCCTCCTGGTGTCAATTGTTTATACAGCTGGTCGGGTTGGGCAGTCTTGTTTTCATGGTGTTGATGTTTTAAGTTTTTGGGTTCACCATACTCACACTTAGTGAGTGTCTCCCCCTGATGTACATCTTCGCACGTACCATTCACATACACACTGTCACACATCCTTACCCACGTTTCTATTCCTAAGCAGAATTACGGTACTTTCTTAAATGTGTTTTGGAAAGGACTGCTCAGTGCACGTTGAGCATGTCCCTGGCTGCTATATTACTGCGCCTCTTGGCTGGACTTGGCCCCCCACCGCAGATGGCTCCTGACAGATGAATCAGGCTGAATGGCTCTTGTCTGTGAAGTTTTTGCATAAAAATTAATTCTTCAAAGTTTTAAAACTTGGTCTTATAACACAAGGCAGGTTATCCTGTGTGATGTGAATGTACGTCAAACACATTCTTGTACTTTAGCAGGCACTTGTATGAACAGTACCACTAAACACGTTCAGTAAATGAATCCATAATGCATTCAATTATTTCTAGCATCCAAAAAACTAGCCAACATATTTTGGGGTTAGATTTACTAGTTTAAAGACTACTATGCCCTTTGCTTCTATGAATTATACTGCAAAGGTGGGCTATAGGTGGGGAGTAAACGGTATGTATAAAAAAAAGAATAGATCAAGTAGGTAACAGCCATAATTTAACGTAGTCTCAGAATGAACAATGTGTAGTGCAGTAAACTGCTCTATCAACTTCAGACACAATGGAGTTTTTATTCACTAAAGAGAGTTGGAAGGACCGTTTGCAAAAAAAGTTGTGGTTTTGACTCTCTATATTGTTCATTATGAAGGGCCTAGATTAGTTTATCCAATGTGAATGGTATAGCTAATCTATATAACACAAAACTCAATGTGTGAGGGCAGTAGCGTTCCTAGCGGGGGGCGGTCCGCACCGGGTGCCGCTCATCACGGGGGTGCCAATTTGCCGGCACCCCTCCAGAGCCGGACAGTAATGTCCGCCGCTGGAGGAGCAGGCTCCT
>VKOC01015985.1:0-12450 GCA_009364415.1 Spea multiplicata
AGTAAAAAACTTGCAAAGAAGATGGCGTAACAGAAAACGTTATGCATACAAGTCCCGAAAGACGGATGGTGATGGACGTCCGTAATATCGCGCTTCCCCTTCGTCTCGTAGTTTTTCCCGAACCTGATTGAACATTTGAAAAAACTTTATTGCTACTTTACAAACAAGCATATCGAGCCAGCAACTTGGAGGGACGGCACAACGTGCTGACGCAACTACGCGAGGACGTCACCAGGAACTCATTTAAAACGGAGCACGGACATGGAGACTTCTAGCCTGCAGCATCTTTACTACTTTTGCTTTTAAAGTTCTTCTCCTGAGGAAGCCGTTTTTCATTTCAGCGAAACGCGTTGAGATTTTGCACCTCATTTCTGATGTATCTATTGTATGAACTTGTGAGGAGTGTTTTTTTCCTGGGAGCTGCAGGACGTGTAGGATATATGATTTTTCATATTTATACTTGTAGCCAGAATATCTTATTGGTGGTGAGAAAATTATATATAATAACTAAAACTATGTGATCATCGAATCATCCAAAGCTATGGGCATCAATATCGAGTTGCCACCTTCCCAAGCAAAATGGCATTTGTGGTTCAGGCACTGATGTCGGAGGAGTTCCTCCACACCAAACTTGTCTTTAAAGACTTTCTACACAGGGGCTCAGTCCTACTGGAACAGAAAACGGCCTTCACCAAACTGGTGCTACGAAATTGGGAGCCTACAATTGTATAAAATGTCTCTGTATACTGTAACACTATCCCTTAACTGGAACTATGAGGCCCAAATACTGAAACGGCCCCAGACCATTATCCCTTCTCCACTAAACTTTACCGTAGGTACAATGCATTCCAGTAGGTAGCGTTCCAGATAGTGAAGCGTGATTCATCACTCCAGATAACGTTTCCACTACTCCAGATGTGCTTTACACCGATCCAGCAGACGCTTGGCATTGTGCATAGCGATCTTTTGATGTTTATTTTAGGGGCAGTTTGGTAACTCTATAGTGAGTGATGAAACCAAAGACGGGTGATTTTGTTCACCCTGTACGTGTGCCTGGTCTACTGCTTTGTGGCTGATCTGTTGTTACTTCTAGATACTTCCACTCCACAAAAGCACTTACAGTGGCCTGGGACAGATCTAGCAGGGCACAAGTTTCACAAACTGACTTGTGGCACAGGTGGCATCCTATGGCAGTGCCATGAGCTCTTCAGTTCGACCCGTTCTACTGCCAATGTTTGTCTATGGAGACGGCTGCCTATGTGTTTCATTTTATACATCTGTCAGCAATGAGTACGGCTGAAACACCTAAACTCAGCAATTAGGAGGGGTGTCCCAATACGTTTGGTCATATACTGTTTATTTTAGACAAGGGGTAGAAAAGATGGGATTAAATTATTTTAAAGAAACAAAAACAGGTAGGCTAATCATTTTGCACCTCTGAGGCACCTGCTTTTGAGGGCTACAACTCCCAGAATGTTCAGAATTCTGTCTAAGGTTGATGGGATTTGTAGTCCATGTGTCCACATACGTTTGGTGGTGTTATATTGTATTACATACAATCTGCATGGGTGCACCACTACATATATATATTATATTATATATATATATATATATATATATATATATGTATATATAATAAATTGACTAATGGGGTAGAGGCTTTTAAAAACAATTTGCCATATGAAAAAATGCCAAAAATATACATATATAATTAACTATGCCAAAACTGCAGAAAATGGCTGACCCCTGTTAATCAAGTTATTAATGATGTTTTTTCTGTGAGTGGCTCTGCCGAGGCGGAACTGGTTGGACTGGTTTATCACGATGACCATCATCAGAAATTCAGTATACTCTACAGTCCTTGTGCACTTAATCCGCCGGCCCCCACTCACTCTCCATTTCATCTGCCCCTTTTGCTGTTAGGAATATTTTTTTGCTTGAATTTCAGTGTGTTTTATATAAAAATATTGCATGGTTATTCACTGTTTTATTGTTTCTAGGTTCAAGACTACCTGAAGCGATTTGAGAGTATACCGGACATGCTTGAACTGGATCACCTCACAGTGTCCGGAGACGTGACATTTGGCAAAAACGTTGCACTAAAGGTGTGTAAAGCCTGTCGGGGAACGTGTCACCCAGCCTCGCACGTACCGGGTGCTCTGTGTTGATTGTTCTATCAGTTTACATATGATCTGAGAGTTTACACAGGGTCATGTGGACCTTGACTAACAATAGACGCAGAAAGCCACAAACGACTAACACAACTGTGATGTCATGCAGAAGAGTCCGTGAAACAATCACTCATTGTAGGCTTAATTAGTGTATCAATTAAAAATGTTGTGAGATCACTGTAAAAAAAAAAATAAATGAATGGGAGCGATTCCCGAGTCTCGGGTGAGCTTGCTGGTGGCGAGTATAGCGTGCATGCGCACTGACAAGCCGGAGGTATTTGGCAGAACGCACTCAATGCATTAGCCGCGAGGAGAAAACAATAAAGGCTGTGTGTGACAATTAGTTACAGAGAGTATGTGGAGGGATGCGACCTACATATTGTATTCAGTCTGATCTATGTCCGCCTTACGTCTAGATGTTTAGGCTTTAGATATAACACCATTTCTGCTACCCTGTGTCACAGTGGCTTAAATGAACACTTAGATAGTAGTGTCATCATGACAATGTAACTATATGCGTTTGTTTTTTTTTAAAATTATACCGTTTTATATAAATACCCTCACTAGATATTTTAACATTTTATTAAATTTAAGTCTGGCTCGGCTAATCTTCTTTCCTTTCTCTTCTCAGGGCACAGTGATCATAATTGCAAATCATGGTGACAGGATAGACATCCCTCCCGGAGCTGTACTAGAAAATAAAATCGTGTCCGGAAACCTGCGTATCCTGGACCACTGAGCCTCGGCCCGTTTTTATAGATTATGTAAAGTACATGTGAATGAGTCCAACGTAGAGGGCTGGAATTGAAGTGATAGATGCTCCGTCACCTTCAAAGCCAAATACCTTCCAGTATTGTGGTTTGTCTCTACTCTATAGAATATATTTAATAAAATCCCTAAGTATTTGGAAGCAATACATAAAAATGAAATTGAAAAGATTTACTGTTAATGTTGAAGGCAATTTTAAAAGTGCAATATTATCCCATGTGAAGAAATAATAAAAAAAAAGATAATTTACTATTTGTATGGCATGTTATTTGAATAATTACTGTATTGGCCCGATTATAGGCCGCACCCTTATAGTTTGGTGCTATTTTAAAGAAAATTTTATTAAAGAAAAAAATACTCATTAGTGGAATGGTAAAACAGTGTTTTACCTAATGAACAGGAATACATGTATTTTAACACTTTTGGTATCTATAACTTATCCTGTCAAAAGCAGGATTAACTGTATAATACACAAAAAGACATTTGGAAAACCAATAGCCATTTTAAGGTCCTCCCTTAATTTATAATGCACCTTACTTTTAGATGTGCCCCTCTGCTCCCTGGATATGCTTTATACCCCGAGACTTGCCTCCCATGCTTCAGACTCCCTGGTATACAGTGGAGGCAACTGGTCGAAGTCTGCGCAATGGAGATAGACAACCTCTCCTGCTGCCCGCCAATTCCGCCGGGGCTTGCATGACGAAGTGCCAGAAGGTCATGTCACGCCAGCGCTCCATCATAGAAGCCCCAACGGAAGTGGTGGGCAGAGAGGAGGATTCAGGTCTCCTGCAGCGCTGCAAGGGACCCAAATCCTAACCCTGCTGCCTGCCTGGTGACCGGAACTAATCGGGCCAATATAGTATTTAATCCAGCAGGAGACATTATAATAAAGTAACACACTGGGGTTCATCCAACTGTCACTATGATCGGTATTTTAGTTATTTGTAGACTCCTAAAACACATTATTAAAGATCTTGTTTAACTACAGTATATTCTTCCTGTTTGATGCTTGATATTCTCTTGGTTTTCTTTTTTTTGTTTTTTTTTCTTTGACATTGAATTTGTACTTAAAGGGTATTTAAGGCTTTTCTGCTTCACATTGAGAAATATTGCAATGTGAGCAAATGCATTATTGGGCGACTCAAATAGTACATAGGGCCCAAACATAGGGATGTGTAATGTGTTTGAATGGTGTATGTGATGAATGTTTGGTTGGAGCGTGGATGATGTACATAGGGAGTAGTTATCTCAAGCTGATGTTTTTCTGCGGACTCGCGTTCCATCTACCAACTCCCCTGAAAGTGGGAGTTTTTAGCATATGGCAGGTATGGGAAATGTATTTATTATTTTTAAGGGATTGGACATCCACCCCTTGTATTACGCTTAATTAGGCACTTCACACACGTTCTAGATTAAAAAAAACATAAATAATAATAATAAAAAGCCTACAAGGTTTATTCAGACATGGTCTAAATTAATGTAACAATATTATTGAACATAAAATACCATGAAAAGAAAACAAAATGGTTAAATGTGGAGGCTAACCCTGGAGATGCTTGAAAGCGACTGTATCAAAATAATGAAAGGTCCTTTAAATGGTTTGAGGGAGAGATAAGAATATTACTGTGACCTGTAGTCTAGAGTTAATTGCATAGGGGATTGGGCTTTCTACAAACACCTGGTCACGAAGGGAAAAAACACTCTTCCAAAACAGAGAGAAATCCTACCCGCTGTAAACTAAAACCTACGCTGTACCTACGCTGAGGAATGCCTGATGTGGAACAGACCGCTCTCATACCCAATAATGGCTCAGGCTGCCTGTCCTGTGTTCCTCAGATTAAATTAGACCTATGTACTAAAATTAAGTAAGAGTGACCCACAGAAAACACATTCCCGATGACACCAGCGTTGTCAGGGATTAAGCCAAAGGATAGCATTATACAGGAACAGATATTATGGTTTGCCCGTAATGTATGGTGATATCAGGGAGTGGCACGTTGATCTCGTTTAGCGCAAGCAGATTTTGTAGCGTTGTATAACGAAATAGAAGCTGTTGATTGGCTGGTTTCTCGGACCTATATTAGGCTATAGGCGATATTTGGCTATAGGCGAAGTTCTAGCAGGAGTCCTCACCCGCTACAGCTGCTCCTCTAGGACGCTACGACGGCTGTGATGCTATTGCGCTGTCTCTTGTAGCGACATCTAGTGGCTGAAGTGTGCAACTGCATCTACACAGCAACCCCTTAGCCTTTTATATAAGTGGAGACAAGACTGGAATATTTTACCATGTAGGACAGTACGTTCAGCCAACTGGTTTCGATATATATATATATATATGTAATATTTTGTTTCAGTTCAGTTACTCAGTAAGTTACTGATGGCGCTTTACTTTACTGAGAGGGTGTGTAGACAAGTGGAACAGCAGCCCAGCAGAAGTGGTAGAGGTTAATAAAATTATGGAATTTACACATACTTTCCGTGGGGATCCTATCCTTATTCCTGGCTCAAACTGTTCATTTTCTTTATTTATTCACCACATATATTTGTATTTATGGACTCCATACGATTTCTCCAGTGCATGGGAGATCCCGGCAGATTGCGCGCCTCCATTGTTGTCACCCGGTAACCGGCACACACATGGCCGATTGAATGTCATTAACCTCAACGTTAATCCGTGTAGGATCATCTTACAGAGGACAACAGAGTCAGCGGCTGCCGGTGACCAAGTGGAAGTGCATATGTATTTATGAAAATCATGTTTTTTAATCAATAACTGGCCCAATTAAGTTTTCCTCCTCAAATACGAGATTGTAAACCAACGGTGCCAGCTCCAGTTCACGTTGTGTTATGTAGGGTGGTCTTTTTTACTACCTAAAACATATTGGTCAGTATTTTAACAGTAAAAACTGTATTTTACCTAATACACAGGAATACATGTATTTTAACATTTTTGGTATGTATTACGCAGCTAGTCAGCATCTGTTATATAGAAACAGAAATTTGGAAAAGCAATAGCCATTTTACGGCCCCCCTTAATTCATAATGCACCTTACTTATAGATATTCCCCTCTGCTCCCCAGATGTGCTTTATGCCCCCTAGAAATGCCAACCCCCCCCAGACTCACCAATGCACCCCCCTGGAAAAGAAAAACAACACTCCATGTCCTGGGTGTCGGGCGATACAAATTGTGCTTCCCTGCGCTAAACCCCAGATTATAGGCTGCACCCCCACTTTTAAGCCTTAAGGGAGGTACGGCCTATATTCAGGCAAATACAGTATGATATCCAGATTTTCCCAATAATCATACAAAGGGGGTCTGTAGGTAAACCATGGACCGAAGGATACATGTATTGCATGGCTGGATTGTTAGGATACATTTAATATATATATACCGTATATATATAGTATATATATATATAATATATAATATAATTAATTATTATATATAATCGAGAAATATCAGTCCGGTGTCAGTGTAACGGCAATACTGACAGTGCTGGATGAGGGTTAAGTTAATTCTTGGCAGGCCTTCCTATTGGCTTCATTGTTGGCCGCCTGCCTGTGCTGCCTGATGGGAACACGAACATCAACTGGCGAAGGTCCAATAGCCAAGAGTTTAGTAAGCGTAAGCAATAATAAACGAGAAGCGGCTTAAGGAATTATCCCCGGCCACAGATCGGGTCCCACCGCCCCGCAAAACATGAAATACAGCGAATGAAATGGTTATATGTAATGTAAAAAGCAATGTGACCAGCCGCCACGGAATATCCAAGATGGAGCAAACTCGCTTTAAAGCGTGCAGATCAAGGACCACGTTCTAAAGATACTGTTAACAAACTTTGAGGAAACAAAAGCGGTGGCATTTTGGATCCATGATAAGCAAACCTGTTTATCACTTAAGTATATATATAGATAAATTAAGTGCGTTTTGGATATATGTGTTTTTTAAAGAATTGTTATATAAATAAAAAATAAACACAGTATAAATAAAACCTTATATATATATATAGTGTGCTTTTTTTATATATGTAAATAGTGTTTTTTATTTATATATATTTGTGTTTTTTTAATGTATACATTTATGTGTTTTTATTTATTTATATGTATGTATATAAAATATACGGTATGTCATATCTTTCAAGACACACGTTTTTATTACATGAGCTTTTAGAAATCAACAAGCAAGCACCTTTGCTGTCGTGAAACAGAAGCCTCCTCCATCGCTTTGCTATTTGTAAGAGAGCTAAAATAAATTAAAAGTTAATTGTTAACAATATGAAATGGGTGAAAATAATGTATTTTCACCCATTTCTTAGGACAGCTTTAAAACATAACCCTATTTATTGCAGCTGAGCGATTCCCGCGCTCACCGATGTTACCCAGCTAGTTCATGCGCAGCTGGAAGAATTTTTAGCGCTGAATCAAAGCAACAGAGAAATAATTATGACATGCAGATGAGAAATGAGAGTGTACACAAATGACATAAATAATATATGTATATACATGCAAACAAGTCATTTCCCAGCCTGTGAGTTACTACATCAAGCAGACAGGTCAAAGTCATGTTTTGTTTTCTTCTCCCCCCCACTATACATAATATGGTGTGGATTTTGTAAGCTTAGAAGGTGTCTCATAATACAATCAGAAACCCTGTGGAAGTTATACACACTCAAAATTAATACATATTAATATATTAAAAACTGTTAATATATTAACGCGATTTCCTTCATATTTTGCTAGCCACAAGAGCGGAAAGGCTCTATGTAACAGTCATGTAACGGAGATTACATATCAGACCGCTGCTTCTCCATAGCAGTGAAAGAGTTAAACAAAATGGGTAAAAACATAGTGGTGCAGAGTACAATATATATATAATATATTTATTTTATATTTTCCAAATTCTAAATGAATCTAACAACCCTACACGAATAATGAAGTGGCGGCCCCTCAAAACAGGGGAGAGTTAAAAAAAATAAAAATTAAATAAATAAAAAGAAATGTCATGGCAGTGAGGATCCATAACAAAGCGGGTACATGATGATGGGAGGAAAAAAAGGGAAGCAGGTAGTTAGAATAAAACACATTTAAAACAATGTGCATAAAAATCAGACAAAAAAGCAGAAAATAAAAATGGATCCCAGGCTGACACCTCCCGTACACACACACACACACACATTCATCACAATGTCCTTTTTTTGTAGCACAAAATACAAAAGATGGTTCTAATAAGCTTAACTATTTAATATCTAAATATGAAAAACCTCTGTAAAGGTCTCTCTGGTCCTATAAATGAATGAGGAACGTCTGAGCCAGCAAATACGTCCTTGAATTCTGTAATCCTGCAGGAGGTGTAATATTCCAACTTTTCTCCCGTATAGAAGGAAGAAGTGGAGTCCATCCGTACGAAAGGTGAAATATAGGTGGCAGCACACGATGTAGTGGTAGCGCCAACTGTACGTGTACTCTCCAAATCCTTCTACAGTCACCACCAGATGTCTCTTACGGTGGGATGAAGAATAATGATCGACTTCAGGAGAAAGATGGAAGGTCCTGCAGGAATTTAGGATTGCCTCAGACGTTTGCATGGAGGCTCCAGAGAAGGACTCTGGGCTGAAGCCAGGGAGCGGTATGCTTCTGCTACCAGATGTGGATGGGAAACAACCATAGACTTCCACCCAGCTGTCTCCATAACGTCAGATGCATGGCTGAAAGGAGCAAAACAAAAAGGTTACCACTATGAATAAGTCCAACAAACAAGTAAAAAATATGGGGAAGGACCGACTTGGTCATCTATAAAAAGGGAACATTCTTCACAAGGTGAAAGGAGTAGTATATAGCATACATGCAGACAATGAGAGTATACACTCAATCCCAACACACTCACTAGTTGATAAAGTCCACAGCTTGGGTCTTCAGCTGGTAAGCGCTGTAGAAATCAGCCAGGATCAGGATCTCTGCTGCGTTCTCCACAGATAGGTTGCTGCAGAGAGCTTCCTCACACATGACTTTCAGGCGTTCCAGGGCATACTGCGGGTAGACAGGAATGTTAGCGAGTACAGAGATCTATACTAAAACCACCATGATAAAATACAAGAGGAATAGTGTTATCCCTGTAAAAGGTGCCTTTTGGACTAACAAAAAAACAAACAATAAAAACACCGATTCGTGTCTTAACAGAGTTATTATAGTGAACCAGAGAGCAGCTTTAACCAGAATAAAAAGAAACTTTTTAAATGCCCCCCCCCTACACATAACCCCCTCTCATCTTCAATAAAAAGATCCTGAACTGCATACCATCTAAAAACGGTCTGCTTTCTACAAGATTCCGTCGGTGAAGCAAACCCCACACGGACCAGCTTGCCTGGCTGTCACCCGAAAGAAAAAAGTTGTTGGGAACCAAACACTGGCTTTCCTCCCGCACTCACCTTATCGGCAGCCGCCAATAAGACATCCGCCATCTTGTCCAGATTAGGTGCTTTGCCGGTGTAGATGAAGCACATCATTTCTCTGAACACATCAGGCTCCACGTCTATTATCTCGACGCGGTTCTACAAATAAAATAAAAAAATTAGTTTTGACAGCAAAGGCACAGAACTTAATTTCAGTAATAGCCCTTATCAGCCCCGAAAATGTGAAACTTACCTTTATCCTTTCTTGCATGTCATGTTCGAACATAGCGCCAAACACAGGTGATCGGGCTGAGTGGGACAGAATACATTTAGTTAACTTCACATTAAATACCGTAACAGCAAACTTTAGGCATTGATTCAACAACCTGCAAAGCAGTGCAAACGCTAGAAATAATTGTATATTTTTTTGTAATTTTTAATCGCCACCAACCTGCCAGAATGGCTTTGTGGGCTTTAAACTCCTGACCAGCCACGCAGAGGGAGCAGTCGGTGAAAAGGGAGTTTTCCCATAGTCCTCCGAGTTCATCCGCCAGGCGGCATTCGGGAACTTTCACCGTATTCATGGTGTTCTGGCCAGAGATGAAAACAAAAGTTATGACTTCAAACAAATGTCCCAGGATAGCCATATTGTAAGACTGGTACTCTGCAGCCCTTCCCCATTTCCTATTAAAAATGATTCATTATGGTATCTCACCTGTGTATAACACCGCGACTCTGCACCAGGGCCGGTGGTCATCTCCGCAGGGGGAGGAGGGCTCGGCATTCTGGCCATGATGGTATTCAGCCGCTGGAGGAGGTGGTGGGCTAAGAGGGAAACACACGTTAATAAACCGGACAGAAAACAGTTTCCAAGAAATACAAACACTCTTGAGTACCATAATATATCTTAGATGCATCTCACCTTCCTCTACTCCAATGATCCACCCCCCTACGTCCCTGCGGAGGCCCTGTTGCAGACGTCGCAGGCTTTGCTCTGTTAAAGACAGATAAATGATTATTATAAACACGTACATACGTGTAGACATGTTCAACATACAAAAGTATAAAGCTGCAGATGTATCATAAAATATCTTTTAGAAGCATCTTACCTTCCTCTGCCTCTAGAAGGAGCGCCGCTTCTCCATTTAGGAGGCGGTCAATGGCCTCCTGGAGGCTGTTTCCTGTTACAGACAGAGAAATGATTATTATACGCGGGTACATACGTGTAAACATGTACAACACACAGCATACAGAAGTATACCGCTGCCGACATATCATAATATAGCCTTTAGATGCATCTCACCTTCTTGAATGCCGATGGCCAGCACGCCCTGATGTTGATGGCGGCGGCGGCCACGTCGGTGTCTGCGAGCTGTTACAGACAGATGAATGGTTATTATACAACGTTTAGCAATAGTAATGTACAACATTTGAACCCTAATATTAGCAATATATACAATTTAAAAACAAGATTAACAATATACAAAATTAAAAAGAAATACTATTAGCATTATACAAAATTTAAAATTGACTAACAAGTTATACAATTTAAATAATAACCTAAATATTAACAAAATACAACATTTAAAAATAACAATACTAGCGATATACAAAACTGAATATTAACCCTAGCAATTTCTGCAATTTGAAAATAGCCTGGATATTAACAATAATGCAACATTTTCAAAATGACAATACCAACAACAGACAAAATTGAATATTAACCCTAAAAAGGGCTCAGTTTTTAGTTGACATTTCTTGTTGACAAAAACGGTGGCCGGTTGAGACAATCGGTTAGTGGGATACGATACCCGCCGGTGAAACCGTCCAGGATAAATGATGACAACCTCCATGGCTAGGTGAGAAGTTCTTTAAAGATCCAGAAATGGATACTTTGGACCGATCTGATAAATGCTATATGAACAAGGAGCAAAATATTTGAACTTACCCATTTTTTCTTAAATAGCGTGGTACTCAGAACTGGAATAGAGAGAGAGAAAAAAATAGGTTTTAACATTTAGCAGTTTACCTAATGTCAATATAATATAATATACATCAAGAATTGTTTGGGTGGGAACTCGTACATAGTTAGGTGACATGTTATCATACAGGTTGCAGTTTTTTATATCATATTTGTAGTTTTTTATATTAATATATCTTAGGAGCTAATTAGAAACCAGCCTTTACCTGCGTCTTTCTGTACCAGACTGAGAGCATTTAGAATGCAGGACTCACAAAGCCGATGCCATTGTGTCATAATGGGGAGCCTCATGCTAGCCTCATGCTGATGTAGGGGTTCATCCCTTAAAGGGGAAGCTACATGGAAAAGAGAAATAACTGTTATTGTAATTATTTAGGTAAACGGTGCATGCTAGTTGAGTGGTTGAGTTGTACCCTGCAGCCATTCCCCGTTTCCTATTAAAAAATGATTCATTATGGTATCTCACCATGTTTATAGTCATTTCTTTACTAATACTAAATTGTATTAAGATGAATCATTATGGTGTCCCACCTGGGTGTAGCACCACGTCTCTGCAACGGGGCCGGTGGTCATCTCCGCAGGGGGAGGAGGGCTCGGCATTCTGGCCATGATGGTATTCAGCCGATGGAGGAGGTCGTGGGCTAAGAGGGAAACACACGTTAATAAACCGGACAGAAAACTGTTTCCAAGAAACACAAACACCCTTGAGTACCATAATATATGTTTGAGATGCATTAATAACCTTGATATTAACAATAATACAACATTTTAAAATGACAATACTAACAATGGACAAAATTGAATATTAGGCCCAAGGGCTGGGTTTTTAATTGACATTTGTTGTTGACTATGGTCAACGCTCTCTGATTCTAGCCTACTCAAAGTTGGTCTAAAACGAGTCTGAAGGGATGGATACTATGCACAATGATCCTGTAGGGTTTGGGTAACTATCAGGGCCGGCCTTTGGGGTGTGCGACCTGTGCGACCGCACAGGGCGCCACACTCCAGGGGGCGCTGCGGGGTCGCCCCCTCTGCACCTAAATTAAAACAGGTTTTTTGTTGTTTTTTTTTTAAACTTTATTTAACATCCTCCATGTTAAATAAAGTTTTTGTAGTTTGAAGGGGCAGAGGGAGGGTAGT
>VKOC01015988.1:0-10193 GCA_009364415.1 Spea multiplicata
TTAGACCATTGCTATGGTTGCTATGGTGATAGAACCGATAGAACATTCCATTGGTTCCAACGTTCCAAATGTAGCAGTTGCTCTCAGCACGTTGATATCGCCCTTGGTCGAATAAAACTGACCCGTTATCTTAACCGATAATTGCTAAATACCATACGTTATTTGTGGGAAATAATATTTTTAAATAAACAGCATGAACTATACTAAATATTAACAGAATTTTATTGACACATTAAATTGGAAGTTCAGTTTACAGATAACATGAAAATCCTCTGACGGAGGTCAGCGTAGGACGGTCTTGGACTCCATGGTGTAGCCAGCGAGGCTAACGGTGGATTCCTCATGTTTCCTGACCATCTGGTGACACAGCCGTCAGCGCAGATGGAATAACTTCCGCTGAAGAAACCAACGGTTTTCTCCAACTGTCAAGGTGTTTGTCCAGGCTCTGGGTCTCTTGCTTCTCCGCAGACAGCGGTTTGTCTAGGTGGTGGTTGACTTCCGCTATCTATGCCTCGGAGTTTCTGGTGATGTTGGAAAGTTTCATTTTGTACTGCTCTGCCTGGAGAAGCTGCTCCCATGCGTTGTCTTCGGTCGCGGAAATTCGTTTCTCCAGGGCTCCTATAATGTGCTCTCTGCGAGCTATGTGCTCGAGGAAGGAAACTTTCTCGTTCTGCTCACCCAGACGTAGCATTAAGTGCTTTTTCTGCTGTTGAAGGCCGATAATGACCGTTTGTAGCTGTTTGACATCGCGGTCGTGGCCGTTTTCATCAAGCAGGTTAAAATCTGACTGAGATCTTCCGCTCTGAGACACCCGACAGCCGCCAGGACTTGCCTGTTGATATTCATCATGGCGTCTCGGTGACTCTCTTGCACTTTCCCATTTCCAGACTTCATCCGCTGCCCGTTTCTTGCGTTCCAGAGCCGAGACCCGGTCTGCAAGATGGGACAGGGAACGCCTTTGTTCTGTCTGTATCTGGAACATGGTGTGGTTTGTGCGTTTGATTGCGAACATAATCTCTAGGTAGAGGTCGGCTTCATTTGCCTTTCGTCCTCTACTACGTTTTCCTAATCCAACAAGTAATAAAAGCATCATGAAGGTGCAGAGGCACCCCACGATTATCAGAAGAGTATCTAACATCTTCTCACTCGCCTGCTCTGCTGAGCAATGAGAAGTGTCTGAGTTTCACCTGCTTTATATAACCTCCTATGATGACATCACAGAGGCTGATGATGCAATAGTGGGCGTGGCTGCACCAAGTGGGCGGGGCCTAAATCATTTCAGTTCCAACCACAAACGAGACAAGTCTTTGGCAAAGCAGGCTCAGGGGGGCCAACCACATATCCATACATGCGTGGTAGAGCAGCTAACTACCAACATGTCAAGATCATGTCACAGGTGCAACGTCACCATCAAACTCCCTCAAATAAATATAAAAATATATATTTTCTCCATTTATTGAGTTTTTCCTCATATTATTATTATTATGGTATTTAATTCCATCATCTAAGCGTGCCGACCCTGTTGTGTACAGTCACCTACATAGACCTCATGTTCAATCTACATGTATGTACAAACACATGTATTGGATACATTTATAAAAAAAAATTTGTTTCTGTTCCTTTTTTTTTTTTAACTTGATTTGGCGGATATCGGGACATATTGGGGAAAATGTTTTAGGTTAATACAAAAAGGAGCACATGGGAGAAGACAACACCTGAGTCTAAGTAGCAATAGGTAAATATCTATAATGCTGGAAGTGATGTTATTAAGGTGAGGGTATTAAACATGGGCTAATTCCTTAGCGTCTTCTTCCCCCTATTTCTCCCCTTTCAATGAATGTGCCCTTCAGCCTCTCTGTCCCCCTCCTCTTTTTAACATTCCCGACTCCCTACCATAAACCCTTAAAACCCTCAACATGAAATACAAATGATTAGCCTCCCAGAATTGTGGTCCCCTATGGCCTCCATGGTTCTCCTAAGTTGTCAGATGGACAACCACCAACTGCAAAGGTTCTAAACATCTCAAAACGACTCAACTTTGACCAAAGACTCCATTTCCGTTTGGGCTAAAAATCCATTATATTAGGGAAATGTACGGAACTACACAAGAGCTCCAGGACCTATTTCGCTTCTCCATGGTGGCCTTTGAGCTCTTTGTAAAAGCTTCGTTGGAGAAGATGAGATGTTTCCTTCTAAAACTCATACTCCTGGAGCAGGTGGTGTCACTCCAAGGAAGGAGGAAAGGATAATATCTAGAAACATTGTTTCGGGATTTGCTGAAAATTCTGTTACTTTTAGAAATACCCCAGCAGAGCAGCTTCTGTATTCCGCTCTCCCCGCGCGTCAGATATTGGAAGTGAGAGATTTATTGGATTAGATGTGAAGTATCAAGCCAGTAAAAATGATTGTCTGTGTCTATTACAGTGACATAAAGTGCAGTGAAGTATATTACAAGTAGGTAATGAAGTATCTTGCAGAAACGTGGCTCATTCCGATACAAAACCACAAGAGTAATCCTCGTCTCCGAGCCAAACATCTTTCTTTCTCGGTTTAAACCAGTAACAGTTCCAGATTTTTATCTTGTTTTATTTAATTTTTTTTTTAATTGAAAATGTTTGATTGGCTGAAATAGTTTTTAATGGAGTCATCACGGCGTTAACTGCCACGCTTCATAATTTTAAATAGTCTTCAGTTTGCTAAAACATCAATTTCAATTTTAAGTAAGTCACTTAAAGCCCGGCTTAATCTTGCTGAAATGCATTTTTGTTTAAAAAAAAACCCCAAAAGGTAATAAAGTAAGATTTCATAAATGGAAATTTCGGTTCTGTTTCATTTCTGGCTTCCAAAGTCGCGCGAGAATCCTATTTGGTGCAATGTTGATCTTATCACCATGGCAACCATTGACCTGGTTCTTCTGCTTAGACCATTGCTATGGTTGCTATGGTGATAGAACCAATAGAACATTCCATTGGTTCCAACGTTCCAAATGTAGCAGTTGCTCTCAGCACGTTGATATCGCCCTTGGTCGAATAAAACTGACCCGTTATCTTAACCGATACTTGCTAAATACCATACGATATTTGTGGGAAATAAGATTTTTAAATAAACAGCATGAACTATACTAAATATTAACAGAATTTTATTGACACATTAAATTGGAAGTTCAGTTTACAGATAACATGAAAATCCTCTGACGGAGGTCAGCGTAGGACGGTCTTGGACTCCATGGTGTAGCCAGCGAGACTAACGGTGGATTCCTCATGTTTCCTGACCATCTGGTGACACAGCCGTCAGCACAGATGGAATAACTTCCGCTGAAGAAACCAACGGTTTTCTCCAACTGTCACTGTCAAGGTGTTTGTCCAGGCTCTGGGTCTCTGCTTCTCCGCAGACAGCGGTTTGTCTAGGTGGTGGTTGACTTCCGCTATCTATGCCTCGGAGTTTCTGGTGATGTTGGAAAGTTTCATTTTGTACTGCTCTGCCTGGAGAAGCTGCTCCCATGCGTTGTCTTCGGTCGCGGAAATTCGTTTCTCCAGGGCTCCTATAATGTGCTCTCTGCGAGCTATGTGCTCGAGGAAGGAAACTTTCTCGTTCTGCTCACCCAGACGTAGCATTAAGTGCTTTTTCTGCTGTTGAAGGCCGATAATGACCGTTTGTAGCTGTTTGACATCGCGGTCGTGGCCGTTTTCATCAAGCAGGTTAAAATCTGACTGAGATCTTCCGCTCTGAGACACCCGACAGCCGCCAGGACTTGCCTGTTGATATTTATCACGGCGTCTTGGTGACTCTCTTGCACTTTCCCATTTCCAGACTTCATCCGCTGCCCGTTTCTTGCGTTCCAGAGCCGAGACCCGGTCTGCAAGATGGGACAGGGAACGCCTTTGTTCTGTCTGTATCTGGAACATGGTGTGGTTTGTGCGTTTGATTGCGAACATAATCTCTAGGTAGAGGTCGGCTTCATTTGCCTTTCGTCCTCCACTACGTTTTCCTAATCCAACAAGTAATAAAAGCATCATGAAGGTGCAGAGGCACCCCACGATTATCAGAAGAGTATCTAACATCTTCTCACTCGCCTGCTCTGCTGAGCAATGAGAAGTGTCTGAGTGTCACCTGCTTTAGATAACCTCCTATGATGACATCACAGAGGGTGATGATGCAATAGTAGGCGTGGCTGCACCAAGTGGGCGGGGCCTAAATCATTTCAGTTCCAACCACAAATGAGACAAGTCTTTGGCAAAGCAGGCTCAGGGGGGCCAACCAAATATCCATACATGCGTGGTAGAGCAGCTTGTCAGCATAACTACCAACATGTCAAGATCCATAAAACATTCCATCTCTGGAACTCCCAATGTTTGCGCATGCAGAACTGCAAGCGGCCTCTATAGTTAGGGCATCTGCCATGTGTAGTTGGGACTGTTGGCAGCTATACTTCCTGGCTGCTGGTCTTACTTCGTCACACGAGCCCAAAATATATTGTCCTGCGTCATTTGCATTTAATAATTACATACATCCTTAGAATTTTATACAACCAGTCTAAAAAATAATTCTGTATATTACCCTGTATGATGCAGCAAAAGAAAAGAAGACATTTGAGACATGTATATGTTCTGTTACACACGCGGATACATTACGTAAAAAGTCTACAAGGGGAGGCCAAGGAACGGTTGGAGCCTCTCGAAAGAACCAAGACTCCCCCTGGGAAAAGCGTCCTTATGGACTTTGACGTCAGCCACTGGTCAGTCGTGGTCTCATCTTCAATGGACCCCTAATTCCTTAGCGTCTTCTTCCCCCTTGTTCTCCCCTTTCAATGAATGTGCCCTTCAGCCTCTCTGTTCCCCTCCTCTTTTCAACATTCCCGACTCCCTACCATAAACCCTTAAAACCCTCAACATGAAATACAAATGATTAGCCTCCCAGAATTGTGGTCCCCTATGGCCTCCATGGTTCTCATACAGCAGACACATTTTAGGGCTCTCCCAAGTTGTCAGATGGACAACCACCAACTGCAAAGGTTCCAAACATCTCAAAACGACTCAACTTTGACCAAAGACTCCATTTTCGTTTGGGCTAAAAATCCATTATATTAGGGAAATGTACGGAACTACACAAGAGCTCCAGGACCTATTTCGCTTCTCCATGGTGGCCTTTGAGCTCTTTGTAAAAGCTTTGTTGGAGAAGATGAGATGTTTCCTTCTAAAACTCATACTCCTGGAGCAGGTGGTGTCACTCCAAGGAAGGAGGAAAGGATAATATCTAGAAACATTGTTTCGGGATTTGCTGAAAATTCTGTTACTTTTAGAAATACCCCAGCAGAGCAGCTTCTGTATTCCGCTCTCCCCGCGCGTCAGATATTGGAAGTGAGAGATTTATCGGATTAGATGTGAAGTATCAAGCCAGTAAAAATGATTGTCTGTGTCTATTACAGTGACATAAAGTGCAGTGAAGTATATTACAAGTAGGTAATGAAGTATCTTGCAGAAACGTGGCTCATTCCGATACAAAACCACAAGAGTAATTCTCGTCTCCGAGCCAAACATCTTTCTTTCTCAGTTTAAACCAGTAACAGTTCCAGATTTTTATCTTGTTTGATTTTTATTTTATTTTTTTTAATTGAAAATGTTTGATTGGCTGAAATAGTTTTTAATGGAGTCATCACGGCGTTAACTGCCACGCTTCATAATTTTAAATAGTCTTCAGTTTGCTAAAACATCAATTTCAATTTTAAGTAAGTCACTTAAAGCCCGGCTTAATCTTGCTGAAATGCATTTTTGTTAAAAAAAAACAAAAAAAACCCAAAAGGTAAAAAGTAGGATTTCATAAATGGAAATTTCGGTTCTGTTTCATTTCTGGCTTCCAAAGTCGCGCAGAATACACAGAAAACAAAAATATTCCTTTTTGGTGCAATGTTGATCTTATCACCATTGCAACCATTGACCTGGTTCTTCTGCTTAGACCATTCCTATGGTTGCTATGGTGATAGAACCAATAGAACATTCCATTGGTTCCAACGTTCCAAATGCAGCAGTTGCTCTCAGCACGTTGATATCGCCCTTGATCGAATAAAACTGACCCGTTCTCTTAACCGATAATTGCTAAATACCATACGTTATTTGTGGGAAATAATATTTTTAAATAAACAGCATGAACTATACTAAATATTAACAGAATTTTATTGACACATTAAATTGGAAGTTCAGTTTACAGATAACATGAAAATCCTCTGACGGAGGTCAGCGTAGGACGGTCTTGGACTCCATGGTGTAGCCAGCGAGGCTAACGGTGGATTCCTCATGTTCCCTGACCATCTGGTGACACAGCCGTCAGCACAGATGGAATAACTTCCGCTGAAGAAACCAACGGTTTTCTCCTACTGTCCAACTGTCAAGGTGTTTGTCCAGGCTCTGGGTCTCTTGCTTCTCCGCAGACAGCGGTTTGTCTAGGTGGTGGTTGACTTCCGCCATCTATGCCTCGGAGTTTCTGGTGATGTTGGAAAGTTTCATTTTGTACTGCTCTGCCTGGAGAAGCTGCTCCCATGCGTTGTCTTCTGTCGCGGAAATTCGTTTCTCCAGGGCTCCTATAATGTGCTCTCTGCGAGCTATGTGCTCGAGGAAGGAAACTTTCTCGTTCTGCTCACCCAGACGTAGCATTAAGTGCTTTTTCTGCTGTTGAAGGCCGATAATGACCGTTTGTAGCTGTTTGACATCGCGGTCGTGGCCGTTTTCATCAAGCAGGTTAAAATCTGACTGAGATCTTCCGCTCTGAGACACCCGACAGCCGCCAGGACTTGCCTGTTGATATTCATCATGGCGTCTCGGTGACTCTCTTGCACTTTCCCATTTCCAGACTTCATCCGCTGCCCGTTTCTTGCGTTCCAGAGCCGAGACCCGGTCTGCAAGATGGGACAGGGAACGCCTTTGTTCTGTCTGTATCTGGAACATGGTGTGGTTTGTGCGTTTGATTGCGAACATAATCTCTAGGTAGAGGTCGGCTTCATTTGCCTTTCGTCCTCTACTACGTTTTCCTAATCCAACAAGTAATAAAAGCATCATGAAGGTGCAGAGGCACCCCACGATTATCAGAAGAGTATCTAACATCTTCTCACTCGCCTGCTCTGCTGAGCAATGAGAAGTGTCTGAGTTTCACCTGCTTTATATAACCTCCTATGATGACATCACAGAGGCTGATGATGCAATAGTGGGCGTGGCTGCGCCAAGTGCGCGGGGCCTAAATAATTTCAGTTCCAACCACAGATGAGACAAGTCATTGGCAAAGCAGGCTCAGGGGGGCCACGTATCCATACATGCGTGGTAGAGCAGCTTGTCAGCGTAACTACCAACATGTCAAGATCATGGCACAGGTGCAATGTCATCATCAAACTCCCTCAAATAAATATAAAAATATATATTTTCTCCATTTACTGAGTTTTTCCTCATATTATTATTATGGCATTTAATTCCATCATCTAAGCGTGCCGACCCTGTTGTGTACAGTCACCTACATAGACCTCATGTTCAAGCTACATGTATGTACAAACACATGTATTGGATACATTTAGAAAGAAAATTTTGTTTCTGTTCCTTTTTTTTTAACTTGATTTGGCGGATATCGGGACATATTGGGGAAAATGTTTTATGTTAATACAAAAAGGAGCACATGGGAGAAGACAACACCTGAGTCTAAGTAGCAATAGGTAAATATCTATAATGCTGGAAGTGATGTTATTAAGGTGAGGATATTAAACATGGGCTAATTCCTTAGCGTCTTCTTCCCCCTTTTTCTCCCCTTTCAATGAATGTGCCCTTCAGCCTCTCTGTCCCCCTCCTCTTTTTAACATTCCCGACTCCCTACCATAAACCCTTAAAACCCTCAACATGAAATACAAATGATTAGCCTCCCAGAATTGTGGTCCCCTAGGGCCTCCATGGTTCTCCTAAGTTGTCAGATGGACGACCACCAACTGCAAAGGTTCTAAACATCTCAAAACGACTCAACTTTGACCAAAGACTCCATTTCCGTTTGGGCTAAAAATCGATTATATTAGGTAAATGTACGGAACTACACAAGAGCTCCAGGACCTATTTCGCTTCTCCATGGTGGCCTTTGAGCTCTTTGTAAAAGCTTCGTTGGAGAAGATGAGATGTTTCCTTCTAAAGCTCATACTCCTGGAGCAGGTGGTGTCACTCCAAGGAAGGAGGAAAGGATAATATCTAGAAACATTGTTTCGGGATTTGCTGAAAATTCTGTTACTTTTAGAAATACCCCAGCAGAGCAGCTTCTGTATTCCGCTCTCCCCGCGCGTCAGATATTGGAAGTGAGAGATTTATTGGATTAGATGTATCAAGCCAGTAAAAAAAATAGTCTTCAGTTTGCTAAAACATCAATTTCAATTTTAAGTAAGTCACTTAAAGCCCGGCTTAATCTTGCTGAAATGCATTTTTGTTTAAAAAAAAACCCCAAAAGGTAATAAAGTAAGATTTCATAAATGGAAATTTCGGTTCTGTTTCATTTCTGGCTTCCAAAGTCGCGCAGAATACACGGAAAACAAAAATATTCCGTTTTGGTGCAAAGTTTCAATGTTGATCTTATCACCATGGCAACCATTGACCTGGTTCTTCTGCTTAGACCATTGCTATGGTTGCTATGGTGATAGAACCAATAGAACATTCCATTGGTTCCAACGTTCCAAATGTAGCAGTTGCTCTCAGCACGTTGATATCGCCCTTGATCAAATAAAACTGACCCGTTATCTTAACCGATAATTGCTAAATACCATACGTTATTTGTGGGAAATAATATTTTTAAATAAACAGCATGAACTATACTAAATATTAACAGAATTTTATTGACACATTAAATTGGAAGTTCAGTTTACAGATAACATGAAAATCCTCTGACGGAGGTCAGCGTAGGACGGTCTTGGACTCCATGGTGTAGCCGGCGAGACTAACGGTGGATTCCTCATGTTTCCTGACCATCTGGTGACACAGCCGTCAGCACAGATGGAATAACTTCCGCTGAAGAAACCAACGGTTTTCTCCAACTGTCCAACTGTCAAGGTGTTTGTCCAGGCTCTGGGTCTCTTGCTTCTCCGCAGACAGCGGTTTGTCTAGGTGGTGGTTGACTTCCGCTATCTATGCCTCGGAGTTTCTGGTGATGTTGGAAAGTTTCATTTTGTACTGCTCTGCCTGGAGAAGCTGCTCCCATGCGTTGTCTTCGGTCGCGGAAATTCGTTTCTCCAGGGCTCCTATAATGTGCTCTCTGCGAGCTATGTGCTCGAGGAAGGAAACTTTCTCGTTCTGCTCACCCAGACGTAGCATTAAGTGCTTTTTCTGCTGTTGAAGGCCGATAATGACCGTTTGTAGCTGTTTGACATCGCGGTCGTGGCCGTTTTCATCAAGCAGGTTAAAATCTGACTGAGATCTTCCGCTCTGAGACACCCGACAGCCGCCAGGACTTGCCTGTTGATATTCATCATGGCGTCTTGGTGACTCTCTTGCACTTTCCCATTTCCAGACTTCATCCGCTGCCCGTTTCTTGCGTTCCAGAGCCGAGACCCGGTCTGCAAGATGGGACAGGGAACGCCTTTGTTCTGTCTGTATCTGGAACATGGTGTGGTTTGTGCGCTTGATTGCGAACATAATCTCTAGGTAGAGGTCGGCTTCATTTGCCTTTCGTCCTCCACTACGTTTTCCTAATCCAACAAGTAATAAAAGCATCGTGAAGGTGCAGAGGCACCCCACGATTATCAGAAGAGTATCTAACATCTTCTCACTCGCCTGCTCTGCTGAGCAATGAGAAGTGTCTGAGTTTCACCTGCTTTATATAACCTCCTATGATGACATCACAGAGGCTGATAATGCAATAGTAGGTGTGGCTGCATCAAATGGGCGGGGCCTAAATCATTTCAGTTCCAACCAGAAATGAGACAAGTCTTTGGCAAAGCAGGCTCAGGGGGGCCAACCACATATCCATACATGCGTGGTAGAGCAGCTTGTCAGCGTAACTACCAACATGTCAAGATCATGGCACAGGTGGAATGTCATCATCAAAATCCCTCAAATAAATATAAAAATATATATTTTCTCCATTTATTGAGTTTTTCCTCATATTATTATGGTATTTAATTCCATCATCTAAGCGTGCCGACCCTGTTGTGTACAGTCACCTACATAGACCTCATGTTCAATCTACAT
>VKOC01015989.1:0-13212 GCA_009364415.1 Spea multiplicata
TCCCACCTTTCTCTTGTTTAAAATACACTGTGTAAATAAAACATATTTCCATCTATTCACTAAAGTGTCTGTGCTTATGAGTTGGGGAAAAAAAAAATTCACTGCAAAAAAAACTTGAATGCGTTAGACTTCATTTCAACTTTTACATTTGCTAATTCATAATTAGAACTTCAAAGAAATTACTCGCAGGGAGAACTGCAAGAATGTGAGTTAAGAAAAATGCAGTAAATACACCCCGCTGTGTGATAATATTGGAAGAAGAGTGACAGGCACCTACTAGTCTCCTTCAGATCTAGTTCAAAATGGAAACCTTTCTGCACTCAGAGAAGGAACAGAAAGTGAAAAACACACATTCAAGTAATTTGGAAATCAGTTTCTTATATATTTGTCTCTCTTCTCAACAACGTACTCAGGTTGACTCAGTAAAAAGCAAGTGCATGTGAGCTGTGAGAATATGTCAGCGCAACTTACTAGGTCACTATTGTCTACTTGCATTTACACTCACATAAAATAACATCTCACTCATCACTCCAGTGCGACAGAGTCAAGTTGTTTTTCAAATCAATTCATCAACCCAAGAGTTGCTTGAACGTTCCGATCTCAACATAACAAAGTGACGCAGCGCAGATACATGTACTCTGTGGGGTGCAGAAAGCCAAAAGAACTGAATGGTCTATCTGTGTAACATTGTAAAGGAGACACTTTATTCCTGAGTAAAGATACAGTTCCAGGTCACACCAGCTGTCATCCATCCCGTATGATTGAGGTCTTTCAGATCACAGTTTGTCTTTTGTCATCATTGCTGTATTTCTACTTAAAAAAAAATCAATAAATACTTACAATTCCAATCATATAAAAGGAAAAATATGTAATAAATTCAGTTATGAATTATAAAAAGAGAAAGAAGATTTAAAATGAAGACACCGTTAGATCAGATGTCATTGAATTTATATGTTACATGAATCATTATGTCGCCTTCATGGGTCATCGTGAAACATCCTCAGGGACAAACATATGGAACATAATATG
Organism: Spea multiplicata; assembly: GCA_009364415.1. NCBI lineage: Eukaryota > Metazoa > Chordata > Amphibia > Anura > Pelobatidae > Spea > Spea multiplicata. The sequence goes on from VKOC01015989.1 coordinate 1,030, forward strand.
ACATTGGGAAAATATAAAGCTTAGTCGATCCATAATGATTCATCCCTTTGCCAGGGATCACTGACCAACTGGTTGCATGAAAAGTGTCTAAATGCTCCTAGTGAAATACCCTCGGTGGTCTCCTCTCCAAAAATATGTACTTTTGTGTGGGTATTTTCAGCTGGTGGACCACTAAAACAGGCGTAGGCGTCACAAAATATAGTTAAAAAAGTTCAAGTTTGGAAAAGGTAATGGCCATGTTGTGCCTCGTAACTTCCCAAACCTATAAAAATGTGTGCATGTGGGATATTTCTGTCATCTAGAGATGCAGCTGAATACATTTTGGTGAATTTATCTGCAGTTACATGAAAGATTGGTGACCAAATAATTGGATGATAACTGTCCAAATGCTCCACGTGAAATACCCTGGGGGTTGAGTCGGTGGGCTGCTAATCAGTGCAAAACGAGACATAGGCCTCAGAAAATAACATTTTACGTTAAAAAACCTTTATATGTTTATTTCACATTCAGATCACTTACATTAATATATTTTGTGATATTTTGGTCAACTGGATTAGTTTGGGGCCATTTTCATAATAAAATATTGGGAAATTGTTTTTATTATTTATATTTATACTAAATATTGGACTATACAACTAAAGATGGTATTAAAAGCAAATTCTATCTATCCTTAAGAAAAAATATATAATTTCTGTGGATGCACAAAAAAAAGTTGAAATCAATACTATATCAAATATATTCTTCGCAGGTTGATGGAAGTAATGCTCCTTTGAAGTCATTTATAAAATCTAAAGAAATCTAAAACCATAGAGCAATATGAAGCATTGTTTGCATTCAAAAATGTAAGCCAGACCAGGTTTAACATTTTCCTCCTCTTGGCAGATGATAGAATTCGCTTGCATCATAATGCTGTATGATGTCACAATGCTCTATTGAAGACATAAAAGAGGAAAACCACCTGAAGGAGGTCACTTGTTACAAATAGCCAGAAAGGTGAACAGTAACATAAGCTGTGGATTGTGTTTTATACACCTTGCGCTTCTGATTATTATTTGTGTGAGTATACCACTGTTTGCCAGCCAAGAGTTAAGAGTCCATTTTATTTAAGCCGTTTGAAATGAGTTTTCAAATAGTTGTTTTTTTGGGGGGAGGGGTCTGGACAGCTACATCATGTGTTCATCTTGCTTTAACACCTAGAATTTGTCACCTATCATAAACACATATATATTGGTAAAAGAAAAGGGCAATATAGGTGAATCTACATAGACTCCCAAAAAAATGTCATTTAATTTATTTGACACACCTATAAGTAATATGGTTGAAAAATGAACATAATTGCATTAATATGATTTGTACATGTTGCCTTCACACAATACAAGCATCCCCATGAAACTGTTCACGCTGAGTTGTATCCTGTTGTATGTAGGATTTTTGTTTCTAAATCTAATTCTCTAAGTGGAGAAACATACTTTATTTAATGCATCATTTACCACGAATGAACAAGAGACCTTTTCCATATGATGTAAAAAAATTTATTTGTCTTCAAGATAGTAAATGTCTACACTATTTTTTTTTTAGATTCCAAAGAAATATGGGACAAATTGTCTGTTTGGGAGAGTGTTTGGGATACATCTATAAGGCTTTTGAATTCTCTTTCAAGCTGAAATTTACACCGGTTAGTTCATGAGCTATTTTCCAGTTTTCCATAGATCAGTGTGATTTGCTCTCCAAAGAGTCTGCACCATGCGGAACACCAGAATGGAATGTTCTGGCATTCTACATTACGCAGTCACTAAAGGAAGCAAATTGTAGAATTCTTTATCACAAAGACGGAAACCTAACAATTTTCTGTATTCTCAGGATAAAGTATCTGTGACCACATGGGCACCATCTAAAGAAGCCATCTTTGTTAAGAAAGAAGAGAATGAGGATATTGGCCTGGAGCTCATTCAGAATGGCAATTTTGTGCAGATACTAAGTGTAAAGAAAAATGGTGTTGCAGACAGGAGTGGAAAGTTCTGCCCAGGTAAGAGAGACTAAAACCTTGTTCGATCCATTGAAAGGAGATCTGCTTCTTAATTGTATAGACAAATATTTTATGCTGCAACAATAGATGTATAAAGAAAAATATTCAGGTTTTCATATTGGTGTTATATTTTGTTTTTCCATAGGTGACATTCTGGCAAGGTTCGACAAAACTCTTGTTATGGATGAAACTGTAGAAAAGGTGCATGAGCTGTGGGGAAAGTGGCCAGTTGGGAAAAAAGTACCTGTGCTGGTCTTTACAGACTTTCTTCCCTTGCCGGAAATACACCCTGAAGGCAATGAAGCATTTCCGAAAGCAGAGTGAGTATATTTAAAGGTTTACACATTTTGCTTATCATATCAAAAATGTTGAAACAGCCCTGATCATGACAGGTACAAGAATAATAAAAAAACAGCCCATCCTTAAGTGTTTTATGGGATACATACCTTCTCTGTGCCAACGCTAAAAATCAGGATGATGTTAATGTATTTGATAGATAAACACTGTATGCAAGTATATAAAGTTTTTTCTTTTCTTTTCTCCTAGTGATACATTAAAACATCTTGTTGTCCTCAGTGTTGGAAACAGAATGTGCTGTGACGTCGAAATACATCCAGTACGTGAGGAAGACTTTCCATCTTTCACAGAAGAAGAGGAACAATACCTGGGAGATGATCTTACTTCTTCAGCTGACCCGAATCATCTTGTCCTGAGCGTTGGCACGAGTGTTTATTGCTCTGTGACATTACACCCTGTACCTGAAGCGGAAGAAGCACAAGTACAATACGGACCCCAGCCACACTGCCCAGGTGACAATGAAATCCCCAAGCAATTATCTCTCCAGCTGAACACACCAACACCAGCTTGTTCTGAGGAGACTAAAGATAATCGGTCAAAACTTTTCAGACTTATTAAAAGATGTCGCAATTTTTTTCCCTGTAAAAAAAAATGAAGATACATCTACTTCGCTGAAATACGTGGACGTCTGTAAAGTTAAAGGAATTGTCAGCCCTGGTGCTTGTAGGCATACCTGGGAACTTCTCTGCTACGGCTACCCGGAGCCTTCCCTTGCGGGACGCGGCCAGGACTGCACGGCCAGGACGTCGGTGGGTGGTCCCGCTGACGGCAGCAGGTAACACCCCCATTTCAAGGAAAAAAATGGGCGGGGAGTGGGGCGTGTCAAGACTTGTGCATTAAGACTTAAGCATTTAAATTACTGCAAAAGTTAATGTCAACAACTTTTGCTCAATTTGTGAGGGACCCCAATAAAAACGAATGAAAACCCTCCAAATTTTTGATAGCTTCTTTCATCTGCTATAGCTCAGTATTCATTCTCCCTCCCGTTTGGATTTACTGGGAGTTGCCAGCGTTCAATTAGCAGCTGTAACATTTCAAAGCTTCACAGAACGAAATCCCCCTTTGGGCAAAGTTCCCAGAAAATCTGGGCAAACGTTCAAGTTGTTCTGCCTGTTCAGCTTCTATGACTGAAAAGGATCTAACAGCTGCCAGTGGGGAGGGGGCACCAGAGGTTATACACAACTGCAATACCAGAGATACTTATACTAAACAAAAATTATATTATTTTATTTATTATAACAAATTATATGTATTTCTTCTTCTTTCATGCATATCCAACTCTTTAAAGGCTGACTGCATTAGTAATAAAATATTTAAAGGTCATTCTTTTTCAAAGGAAAATAAAGTGATTTGTGTGCTTAATGTAATTCTCCTCAAAAAAGCATAATGACCTTAGATGTGTAGAAATGACACAACCAAGTTCAGAAATATAGATAAATATGAAAACGTATTGATAAACAGTCCCAAATAAGTTATATATATATATTTCATTTTTATTTTAAATTTGGAAAGGGTTATGGGGATGTTCCATTGTTTGCTCTGTAACTTCCAAAGCTCAGAAAAAAACCCTATGCATGTGGGGTATTTCTGAAAACTATATTTCTATATATTTTGGCGAGTATTTCTGCAGTTGCATGTAATTTGTGTCAAGCAATCCAAAATGATATTGGAATGGTTGGTGAAAAAAAGAACCATTTTTTTATTTTTTAAATGTATTATTCAACATAAATGTTCGACTATACACCTGGAAATGGAATCATAAGAAGGCTCTGTCTATCCTTGAAAAAAAATATATAATTTTTGCGTGTGCACAAAAAATCCGAATCAGGGTTAAAGCAATATATGAAAAAGTGTCTGTTTTTTCGGCACAAAACACCCACAGTAACTTTGTTAAGGTATTTATGTTACTGTTTGTATGTGTGTTAGTGTGTGCAAATATGTTGCTGTATGTGTGTTAATGTTTGTATGTTACTGTGTGTTAAACTCAAGGTTTTGTTTTTTTATGTGCCAGGAATTTGTAGATATAATATTTTACTGCAGAATGTGTTTTTTTTTTCATTACTTTGATTACATAAGCTATTTTGTCCTAAATAATTGAATAGCTGTGTCTTTGGTTCCCGCAAATGTTTGTTCTGTGAGTATGAATGTATCGTTTTGTCCTAAAGCCCAAAAAATCTCAATTACCGTATTTGCTCGATTATAAGAAGACCCCCCCCAAATCTAAATATTAATTTAGGAAAAAAAGAAAACGCCTGAATATAAGATGACCAGTAAATGTTAATTTATGTAAACAATTTAAACCATTTTTTTAATAAAAGCTATGATTGAGAAAAATGTCTTGTTTTTTTTTCCCTTTTATTTTCCAACCTGCCATCCCCAGTTATGCACATCTGCCCCCAGGCTTGCCCCCAGAAATGCCTTGTACACCATATATGCCACTGTGCCCCATGATATGCCTTTTAACCCTCTAAATGCCACTGTGCCCCATGATATGCCTTTTGACCCCCTATGTGCCACTCTGCCTCCAGAAATGCCTTATACCCCTTATATGCCACTCTGGCATTTAGGGGGTTAAAAGGCATATTATGGGGCAGAGTGGCATATAGGGAGGTATAAAGCATTTCAGGAGGCAGATGGCGTATAGAGGGTTAAAAGGCATTTCTGGAGGCAGAGTGGCATTAAGGGGGTTAAAAGGCATTTCATAGAGCACTCTGCCTACAGAAATGCCTTATGTCCCCCATTTAACACCCCCCCCCAAAAAAAACAACCTTACCGGTGCTTCTGACTCCCAGTGTGTTGTCCAGGCAGCAGGTAGACGTCTACGCGATTCGCGTAGGCAACTTCTGCTGCAGCGTATTCGGCAGGCAGCACCAGAGCATCTGCAGCGGCGAGGCGGAACTGGCCGACGAGCGCTGATGTCACTATGCTATAGGCCGGTGACTCAGTACCAGCCAAGTACCGTCTTTAGGACCCAGGGATACCTGCCTGCCCTTTCCATTGAACTACACTTTGTGGTCTATATGAGTGCATAGCAATACAATACAGAGTCATTACACTGCATCTGTACGGACAACGATGACGTCACATCTGTGCTACCCCCCTAAGTGCACTCACATTGGGGGTCCTCAGGCTCCCCCTACACACACAAACATACTAACACAAGAGTAACACACCTATAACTACACATACTGACACACACACATACTAATACACACTATAACATACTAACACACCTATAAATACACACACTAACATACTAAGACATACACTAATATACTAACACGTACACTCACATACTAATACTTACAGAGTAACACACCAATAAATACACATACTAACAGACTAACACTCAAACATACATACCAATATAACACAAATGTACTAACATTAACACACACATACTAAAAGGTAAAGGACAGCTGATTAACCCTAATTGCAATTATTAAAACAAAACAGAAGTTAAAGAAGATATCCTGGGAATCATAATTATGACATTTAACCCTGTGATATGTAATCACTTCTTGGTGACAAAATATGGGGGAGGAGCAGTTTTTTGGGGGGTTAGCATGGTTGCATTTGTATGCTTATGTTACTTGATATATTATAAATATTATATACACACTCATTTCCATTCGTTGGGATAAGACCTGCATACCTAGTCTTTTTATGTCTTTTTTTGTGTACATCAAATATATAGGTTTTCAGCAGCCGGATCAGCTTTTAGCTTTTCGTTTGTGCCTTTGTTTTTGCGTTAGCAGATAACCCCGCCCACTCGATCGTGAATGGCTGATTCCATGCATATCTTAACCCCCGTTTGACTTGACTGTGAAGCTGAGCAAATACTTTACAAGAATAGCTAAGATAAACATCATAATAATGCAAAGTAATCATGTTATTTTATAAATTACCCATAGAAGATTGTAATACATTAAAAAATAAAAGTTTAATTACTCGCCATAACCTAAAATCGGCAGTGTTTCACGGGACATAAATACCAGAGCGGTGCACTGTACATCTCTTGGCTAAAATTTAAAAAGTGCGCGATGGATTGTTCCCCTTGATAAAAGGACGGAGGTGTCTCCTTGGCAAAGTGATTGATAGCCTCCTGTGAACTCCGTCTGCCAGCACGGCTCCGAGCCAACGGTGTCATGTCGCTTCTCTGAGGGCCCTCTTTTGTGTTAACCTAAGTTATGTTATAAAATCATATATTATTTACATTATATTACAAAAAGCTCAGATTACGCTCATACTAAGGACCAGAGAAAACTCATGCACATGTGTGTTTGACCCTGTACTTACAGAATAGTGCAGCTCACGTTTGGTTTGGAGGCAGGAACTTCAATGTAGACGATCACAATGCTTGCATGAACACTTCTTTCACCCATATAACTCCTCATAGAGTCATAGGATACATGGAAAATGCTTGTTAAATTGATGACAGTGGGGCTGGGGGGATGTATATATATAGACACACATTCTCAATGTGGGACACACTTCTTAAACTAACCCTTGGGTTAAATGGTTAAAGAAAGAATCAGAAAGAATGGTGAAGTGCACAGGACGGAGGGAAAGGTTAAGGAGGTAAGGGATGGACCCACATTTATATAACACAATAATGATAGGATAGGATAGTGAGTCACATTTTTGTGGTTTTTATATTTTATCGAATATAAGATGAGGGGTTTTTTTTAATATCTGTTATCTCTCTTTTGTACCAGCTCTGGATGTTTCCTGGGTATGAGGGTATCACAGGGTTATACAGCCCCAATAATGTGTGTGGAAAAACTGCCCAAAATAATTACTGTCCCTGACACCCCACCAAAGTAGAATGTACAATACCCATTCTTCAAAATGAATAAATAGAGAAATAAAGCGGCCCTCTTTCACCATGGCCTGATGATTCTTGCCACTAAGTTAAGCAGCCAATCAGAGGCAAGAAAGCGATTACATTTAAATAAATTGGAGCATATTGAACGCAAAGACACAGGGGTCTAAACTGCCGTGACAGAGGCCCCTGCATTGCTGGCAGCACAATGTCTAGAGGGGGCCCCCAGCACCTCTCACCCTGCCCCCTACCCAGGTGGGCCGAGACTGGCCTACCTCCTTCTGAGCTTACAAAGGTAAGGAGGTAGGTGTATATGTGTGTGTAAAAATGTGTGTGTGGGTAAGTATGGTAGATTGTGTAAGCGTGTTTGTGTGTATATCTGTGTTAATGGCTTTAATATGGATTCTGGGTAAAATTACAGTTGTCGTTGTCGCTGTCTTTGTGGTCAAAAAATGCAAACGTTGACGGAATAAAGATTATCAACTCAAGGTTTATTTTTTTAATTTGCCAGTGATTTGTAGATAAAATAACTCATGTTGCCCCAAAAATAAAATAACTGCATCTCTATCTTTGGTTCCTGTGTTTCTCCATGGCCATTTCAAAGGTTTGATGGTGCGTAGATGCTCTATGTACATTCTTTCTCCCACCTTTCTCTTGTTTAAAATACACTGTGTAAATAAAACATATTTCCATCTATTCACTAAAGTGTCTGTGCTTATGAGTTGGGGAAAAAAAAAATTCACTGCAAAAAAAACTTGAATGCGTTAGACTTCATTTCAACTTTTACATTTGCTAATTCATAATTAGAACTTCAAAGAAATTACTCGCAGGGAGAACTGCAAGAATGTGAGTTAAGAAAAATGCAGTAAATACACCCCGCTGTGTGATAATATTGGAAGAAGAGTGACAGGCACCTACTAGTCTCCTTCAGATCTAGTTCAAAATGGAAACCTTTCTGCACTCAGAGAAGGAACAGAAAGTGAAAAACACACATTCAAGTAATTTGGAAATCAGTTTCTTATATATTTGTCTCTCTTCTCAACAACGTACTCAGGTTGACTCAGTAAAAAGCAAGTGCATGTGAGCTGTGAGAATATGTCAGCGCAACTTACTAGGTCACTATTGTCTACTTGCATTTACACTCACATAAAATAACATCTCACTCATCACTCCAGTGCGACAGAGTCAAGTTGTTTTTCAAATCAATTCATCAACCCAAGAGTTGCTTGAACGTTCCGATCTCAACATAACAAAGTGACGCAGCGCAGATACATGTACTCTGTGGGGTGCAGAAAGCCAAAAGAACTGAATGGTCTATCTGTGTAACATTGTAAAGGAGACACTTTATTCCTGAGTAAAGATACAGTTCCAGGTCACACCAGCTGTCATCCATCCCGTATGATTGAGGTCTTTCAGATCACAGTTTGTCTTTTGTCATCATTGCTGTATTTCTACTTAAAAAAAAATCAATAAATACTTACAATTCCAATCATATAAAAGGAAAAATATGTAATAAATTCAGTTATGAATTATAAAAAGAGAAAGAAGATTTAAAATGAAGACACCGTTAGATCAGATGTCATTGAATTTATATGTTACATGAATCATTATGTCGCCTTCATGGGTCATCGTGAAACATCCTCAGGGACAAACATATGGAACATAATATGACATTGGGAAAATATAAAGCTTAGTCGATCCATAATGATTCATCCCTTTGCCAGGGATCACTGACCAACAGGCTGCATGAAAAGTGTCTAAATGCTCCTAGTGAAATACCCTCGGTGGTCTCCTCTCCAAAAATATGTACTTTTGTGTGGGTATTTTCAGCTGGTGGACCACTAAAACAGGCGTAGGCGTCACAAAATATAGTTAAAAAAGTTCAAGTTTGGAAAAGGTAATGGCCATGTTGTGCCTCGTAACTTCCCAAACCTATAAAAATGTGTGCATGTGGGATATTTCTGTCATCTAGAGATGCAGCTGAATACATTTTGGTGAATTTATCTGCAGTTACATGAAAGATTGGTGACCAAATAATTGGATGATAACTGTCCAAATGCTCCACGTGAAATACCCTGGGGGTTGAGTCGGTGGGCTGCTAATCAGTGCAAAACGAGACATAGGCCTCAGAAAATAACATTTTACGTTAAAAAACCTTTATATGTTTATTTCACATTCAGATCACTTACATTAATATATTTTGTGATATTTTGGTCAACTGGATTAGTTTGGGGCCATTTTCATAATAAAATATTGGGAAATTGTTTTTATTATTTATATTTATACTAAATATTGGACTATACAACTAAAGATGGTATTAAAAGCAAATTCTATCTATCCTTAAGAAAAAATATATAATTTCTGTGGATGCACAAAAAAAAGTTGAAATCAATACTATATCAAATATATTCTTCGCAGGTTGATGGAAGTAATGCTCCTTTGAAGTCATTTATAAAATCTAAAGAAATCTAAAACCATAGAGCAATATGAAGCATTGTTTGCATTCAAAAATGTAAGCCAGACCAGGTTTAACATTTTCCTCCTCTTGGCAGATGATAGAATTCGCTTGCATCATAATGCTGTATGATGTCACAATGCTCTATTGAAGACATAAAAGAGGAAAACCACCTGAAGGAGGTCACTTGTTACAAATAGCCAGAAAGGTGAACAGTAACATAAGCTGTGGATTGTGTTTTATACACCTTGCGCTTCTGATTATTATTTGTGTGAGTATACCACTGTTTGCCAGCCAAGAGTTAAGAGTCCATTTTATTTAAGCCGTTTGAAATGAGTTTTCAAATAGTTGTTTTTTTTGGGGGGAGGGGTCTGGACAGCTACATCATGTGTTCATCTTGCTTTAACACCTAGAATTTGTCACCTATCATAAACACATATATATTGGTAAAAGAAAAGGGCAATATAGGTGAATCTACATAGACTCCCAAAAAAATGTCATTTAATTTATTTGACACACCTATAAGTAATATGGTTGAAAAATGAACATAATTGCATTAATATGATTTGTACATGTTGCCTTCACACAATACAAGCATCCCCATGAAATTGTTCACGCTGAGTTGTATCCTGTTGTATGTAGGATTTTTGTTTCTAAATCTAATTCTCTAAGTGGAGAAACATACTTTATTTAATGCATCATTTACCACGAATGAACAAGAGACCTTTTCCATATGATGTAAAAAAATTTATTTGTCTTCAAGATAGTAAATGTCTACACTATTTTTTTTTTAGATTCCAAAGAAATATGGGACAAATTGTCTGTTTGGGAGAGTGTTTGGGATACATCTATAAGGCTTTTGAATTCTCTTTCAAGCTGAAATTTACACCGGTTAGTTCATGAGCTATTTTCCAGTTTTCCATAGATCAGTGTGATTTGCTCTCCAAAGAGTCTGCACCATGCGGAACACCAGAATGGAATGTTCTGGCATTCTACATTACGCAGTCACTAAAGGAAGCAAATTGTAGAATTCTTTATCACAAAGACGGAAACCTAACAATTTTCTGTATTCTCAGGATAAAGTATCTGTGACCGCATGGGCACCATCTAAAGAAGCCATCTTTGTTAAGAAAGAAGAGAATGAGGATATTGGCCTGGAGCTCATTCAGAATGGCAATTTTGTGCAGATACTAAGTGTAAAGAAAAATGGTGTTGCAGACAGGAGTGGAAAGTTCTGCCCAGGTAAGAGAGACTAAAACCTTGTTCGATCCATTGAAAGGAGATCTGCTTCTTAATTGTATAGACAAATATTTTATGCTGCAACAATAGATGTATAAAGAAAAATATTCAGGTTTTCATATTGGTGTTATATTTTGTTTTTCCATAGGTGACATTCTGGCAAGGTTCGACAAAACTCTTGTTATGGATGAAACTGTAGAAAAGGTGCATGAGCTGTGGGGAAAGTGGCCAGTTGGGAAAAAAGTACCTGTGCTGGTCTTTACAGACTTTCTTCCCTTGCCGGAAATACACCCTGAAGGCAATGAAGCATTTCCGAAAGCAGAGTGAGTATATTTAAAGGTTTACACATTTTGCTTATCATATCAAAAATGTTGAAACAGCCCTGATCATGACAGGTACAAGAATAATAAAATAATAATAAAAACAGCCCATCCTTAAGTGTTTTATGGGATACATACCTTCTCTGTGCCAACGCTAAAAATCAGGATGATGTTAATGTATTTGATAGATAAACACTGTATGCAAGTATATAAAGTTTTTTCTTTTCTTTTCTCCTAGTGATACATTAAAACATCTTGTTGTCCTCAGTGTTGGAAACAGAATGTGCTGTGACGTCGAGATACATCCAGTACGTGAGGAAGACTTTCCATCTTTCACAGAAGAAGAGGAACAATACCTGGGAGATGATCTTACTTCTTCAGCTGACCCGAATCATCTTGTCCTGAGCGTTGGCACGAGTGTTTATTGCTCTGTGACATTACACCCTGTACCTGAAGCGGAAGAAGCACAAGTACAATACGGACCCCAGCCACACTGCCCAGGTGACAATGAAATCCCCAAGCAATTATCTCTCCAGCTGAACACACCAACACCAGCTTGTTCTGAGGAGACTAAAGATAATCGGTCAAAACTTTTCAGACTTATTAAAAGATGTCGCAATTTTTTTCCCTGTAAAAAAAAATGAAGATACATCTACTTCGCTGAAATACGTGGACGTCTGTAAAGTTAAAGGAATTGTCAGCCCTGGTGCTTGTAGGCATACCTGGGAACTTCTCTGCTACGGCTACCCGGAGCCTTCCCTTGCGGGACGCGGCCAGGACTGCACGCTGACGTCGGTGGGTGGTCCCGCTGACGGCAGCAGGTAACACCCCCATTTCAAGGAAAAAAATGGGCGGGGAGTGGGGCGTGTCAAGACTTGTGCATTAAGACTTAAGCATTTAAATTACTGCAAAAGTTAATGTCAACAACTTTTGCTCAATTTGTGAGGGACCCCAATAAAAA